>PNEQ01003871.1:0-36265 GCA_003012365.1 Medauroidea extradentata
GTAAAAGCGGCATAAATAATTTATTTTTTTTCAATTGAGCGCTATATTTACCAGAGGTGGCTGAGTAGCTGGCGGCTGGCCGGGCGGCAGAAACAGCTTGCAGGCATGCGATGACCTTGCAAGGTGAAGCTGCTGGCTCTGTCCAGCGTTGCCAAGTAGGCCTAGCGCACGATGGGCAGCAGCTGCTGCTTGCTTTGTCTGCCGCCGTACATTGCGAATTATTCCGGTGTCTAAGCGCCCCATAAAACCACTTACTTTATTCCCTTCAGCTAAATTTTTTTTCTAAAGGATAAAAGTTTTATTTCGGCTAGGGATGAATATTTTCCCCCCCCAAGGTTTTGTACATTCTAAAATCATGACTCGTTTCATGTGTGGGGTCGTATTTAATGGCGACAAATACAGTACAATATATTGTATGTGAAATTTTTTTTTTCAATAAAGTTGTGTTTCAGGGCATCAGCAGTTAGATAATTGCAGAGACTGCTACGTGGTAGCAGATAAGATAGCAACAACTCCCGTTGATAATAACCACGTCTGAGTAATGGCACCAGATAAGATAAACTAATGACTCGATCAATCGTGAAATTCGGTTATCCGACTGTCTCGTCCCCTGCATTATCGCGGATAATAGAGGTTCTACTGTATTGGTATCCTACACAGCCTAAAAAAATGCATATAAATGCTTTACAAGCTCAACAATTCTTAGCCAGGTCCTCCATCACTTCTCTTCCAACCACATCTCCTGGAAGTGGCACTTGCTTGGCAACTTGTAAAAAATGCAATCACTGTTTGGCCTACACAAAGACTTTATTAATTTTTTTCAGAAAAACCGTCAAGTTAGTGAATAATTTCTACAACTACTGAGCCTTACAGAACATAAAAACACGTAGGCCTACTTGAAAATATACACAAACACATGCACAATTCATTATAACCATAACTAAACAATGAATCCCTAACACATCAGTAGTTTGCAGCTCCAGCACAACGGACAGATATAAACACTCATTCTGGATATAGTCTTGGCATAACTGTCACAGAATACTGCTTATTTCCACTAGGCCTAGGTTAAAGCATCATCAAAGAAGAAATGTTTGTACAAAAACCTCCAAATATTATACGTTGGCTGTTTATTACTAATTAGAAAAAGTGCAACATTTCACACATCTTGCTATAAACAAAACAAATGCTTTTGTTTCACCTTTGCCTGTGTGCAAAGCCAATGCGACACTATTGCCAACATAGATAGAAGCACACAACAAAGTGAGTCAGTCTTGCAGTTACGGCAATATTATTTTATTGAGACAAATTTCTACTTACAAAATATTGAATCTTCAATTAATAGAAAAATAGAAAATCGGATATGACATCTCTCGATGCCAAAACAATGCCACAGCTTTAAAAATGTTGGCGGCCTTGGAGGCTCCATAAAATTTGTACGTAATATGTAGTACACACACAATTGTTCTCGTACATTTAATACTGGTTGTTCTTGCTGGTAAGGTTAGTTAGTGTGTCAATGGTCCTACTGAACTTGTACGTAATCAAGAATTCTCATATGTTTGGTAATCATATTACCGCCTGGCTGTCGATCAATATTCTTTCTGCACTTACTGATGAAGAAAATGCCACGGTCAGCAAAGCAAAGTAGAAAGTGTGGGGAAATTAAAAGACAATACAGCAGATATCTCTGTCTAAAGGAGGAAAAAGTAAACAGATGCTCTCGCTGTGCTTGCGAGTTAAATCAATTTTATGCATACAACAAAGCAAATCGGTACCCTCATTCCTAATTCCGTGACTTTTCGGTGACTTCCGTGACCCTACCCCAAATTCCATGACTTTTCGGTGACTTCCGTGACTTCCGTGACCAGTAGACACCCTGAAATAGTTCACAAATGTAGTTTTTTAGCTGACCTATTGTAGATCTTGCCTAGCTGAAGGAATTTTGTATGTTCAAGGTTTAGCGGCACAGGAGCAGTGATAGCATTCTCATTATACTCACACAATTCATCAGTGGCTGCTTAAAGAACACCAAATTGACAAGCAGTAATTTGTCATGACTTTAGCAAGGACCATACCAATTATTACATAATAATGAAGATAAAGATATGCTATACATTCTCATAGTACTACAAATATTCTGTTGAACTTCTTTGCTAAAAATTACCATGACAGTTTCAATTTCAAAATTTTCTACCTTTAATATTTGATAATTAAATATAATTGGAAAGTAAATCCGGACTTGATAAGTAACATAAACACTTATCATAACTAGATTAAAATTTAAAATTTTAAATAGTTTTCAAGCATCAACTAATTACTTCAACTCTACAGATCATATGGCAGCCTGAACAGATTACGCTTTCAAGACATAGACCTGTTGTCCTCTTGTCAGTTGTTGCACAATGTTATAAGTTGCATCAGTGATAATCATCACAGCCACATCACTATAAAAATTAACCTTTTACATGCCGTTGTTCCCAATTGAGAACCTATCTTATAATTTCTGCTATAAAAAAACTATGAAAAGTATTGCGCTCTACTCCGGTTTCGTGTGTTAATGAAATATGAAATAAATTATTAGTATAACTATTTTAAATATTACATTATTATAATAATTTTTCATTGACTCTGAAAACACTTTTTTTTTACCTCTCTACAGTTATAATGAAAAAAATTCTATAGAAATTAGTTTACTGCTTAACCTTTGTAATACTGCTGAGAATTCTTTCTTTAAAGTGCTACCAATTATAAAAAAATATTAGTTTTTTTTTTAAACCAATTGGTGTGAATAACCTTGAAGAAACCTTTTGTTGTTCCCAAATGGGAACATTGGCATGTGGTATGGAGTTTTGTGCCTCCTAGGCAGTGATGTAATAAGAGAATGTTGCGGGGCTATACAAGTTATATTATCTTACCTGGCAGTAAATACATTCCGTACTTATCAGTAGCAACTATTTTATACCCTCTTTGTGAATTAAAACACTTGGTTTGTTAGAAGAAAGGCACAAGTACATAAACATTTCTTGTCTGAAGTGCCTTTTTGAACTAAAGCTTGCTCTGCAGCCGACAGAGGGGAAATAAAAGCACGCCACATCTCGAGGTTTATTCTTGGGAAGCTAGCATTTACTAGACAGTTGCCAAAGGACTGTCTCAGTGAAAGTATAAGTTACAAAGAGATTTGTTCTAAGATACAGATTTATTGTTTATTGTGGACTCTTGTAAGTATGCTAGTGCTATAATGTCACTAAGTCAACAGTGTAAAACTTTCAGAAGATTAGAAGATGCAGTACATTATTTTATGAACTTAAGCGATTCGGAAGACTCAGAAACAGGCTTCAAACCTGCAACTGGTACAGGAGATTTTTGCCAGCTCCCACCTGATGAAGATGGAAGACTTACTGATGAGTAACAAATAAATGAAGAACAACTGAATGACGTCACTCCAGCAGATGTATGTGGTTATGATAGATGTGCATGTACAATCAACTGGTACTGATTTACTTGCAGAAAAAAAGAGACATCTACAAGTAATGTCAGTGCGCCAACCACAAAGAAACAGTGCAAGGACAGAACACTTCCACGATGGAAAAAGTTTGATTCATTAAAAAGGTTATTCCATCTTGTAGTTTTGAACTCATATCGGTTAGATATCCAGAGCTGGTACTGGCAGAGCCATTTGATATTTTCTTGAAAATATCACCCCAAAAGTGTTTAGATTACATAGCAAAAATTACTTCTCTATATGCTCTTCAAAAAGATGTTGAATTTTAGGTGGATTGGAAAGAAATAGGTCAGTCTTTGGTTTATTGTTGCTAAGTGGCTAACATAGTGTTCCCACAGAAGATATGTACTGGGGCACGACTGAAGATGTGGAGATCGCCCTTGTAACAAAAGTAATGCCAAGAAATAAATTCAGAGAGATCAAGAAATATTTACACCTAATGGATAACACTGAACTGCAGACAAGGGACAAACTGGGAAAAATTCAACCAATGTATGATGAACTAAACAGAAATTTGCAGCTGTATGGTATTTTTCATAAAGACCTCAGCATTGATGAATCTATGGTGCCATATTATGGACACCACAGCTGCAAAATGTTCATTCTAGGAAAACCAATTCATTTTGGTTACAAAGTGTGGATGTTCTGCCCCTGCAATGGTTATCCGTACAATATGGAGCTGTATGGAGGAAAAAGTGCATCACAGAATGAACCACTTGGCTCTAGAGTGGTAAATAATTTGCTTTCTATTGTGGAGAATCTTTTACAAATTGAAGTGTTCTTTGACAATTGTTTTACTTCATATCATCTTCTGTGTGAGCTAGCTGAAAAGAAGATAAAAGCAACTGGCACTATTCGAGACAACCGTACAAAGAAATGTACTCTGACTCTAAACAAATAAAGAAAGAAACTTGTGGAAGTTTTGATTTTCGTTCTGACAGAAAGATATAGGAGTGTCGTTGGAACAATAGTGCTGTTGTGACACTGGCTACAAATCACAGAAACCACCGTCCTCTTGGAAAAGCAAAGCGATACTCTGGATCTATGAAAAAAAAGAGTCGGCGTACCCAAACCAAACTTGATAAGAAAATATAACTTTGGCATGGGAGGTGTAGATGTTTTGGACAGGATGTTAGCAAGTTACAGACCTCGTCTACAAGTAAGAAGTGCTGGTGGAATTTGTTCTCGATTGCACTAAACATGGCTGTTGCAGCCAGCTTCTTATTATATCAAAAGATCCATGAAGACAAACAGACATCTTATCTTGAATTCAGAAGATCAATTACATAGACACTTCTTCACCTGCAACCTACTACTACTTCTAGGCCAGGACCAAGAGCACGAGAACCCTCTTTGCTTTGAAAAGCCGATCAACATTTTCTGAAATCTAGTGATCAAGGTCGCTGTGTGAAATGTGGGAAAAAAGCTCGTCTCCAGTGTCAAGAATGTGGAAAAAGGATGCATATTCACTGCTTTCCATTTTACCATGAACTCCAGTAATGTGCGACATTTTTCAACCAGAAATTGTCTCATATGGTTCATGATGTACCCTTTTTCAATACTTTGTGACTAGCACCAAAATGTTCCTCATATTCTTGTCAAGTAAGAAGGAAAATGTGGAATATGTACATATTCATATTTTGTTCCGAAAAATTGTTTTACTGCCTTATCAAAATAACTGTGTATAGTTTACAAAAACTGTTGTCTGCTGTTTTTGTAGTTGAAGAAAATATGCATATTTATAATTTGTCATGTAATTATGGACTCAGTAATGGTAGGGAAACACTTAACAGCATTTCTTTTTCAGTGTATGATTTTTTTTTTTTACTTTTTAACTATGTAAACAAAATAATGCTTAAACTAATAGTTTTAAAAGTAAATATATTGTATATATAAATATAATGCATCACTTTTAAAAATATTAGTCAAAAGGGTAATATTATTGTTAACTTCATTACTAAATGTGACATGCCAATGTTGCCAAATGGGAACATGGTGTTTTTTATACAATAAATTTTTTTTTTTTTGGGTTTTGTACAGTATTTATACTAACATTAGGAGTTAATCAGTTAAGAAAAATAATTTTTGCAATAAAATTATGATGGCCATTAATTGTGGCATGTAAATGTTAACACAATAACAGTGTTTCATAATCAAAACAGATTAAAATATTGAGGCAATACATTTGTGTTGCATCTCTGTAGCATGTCCTTTTACACAAACTCCTTGGGAACAGCCACAAGTGACATGTGAATGTGGTTTAGCATATGTCGTAAGGTAGGAAATGTGACATTAACCTTATATATATTAACTATAATTATATACCACTGGTTTTTATTAAAACACAACTGATAAAGCAAATATCAAAATATAACATTTCAGCAGCAAATGGCTGAAAGGTACTTTACTGTCCGCAAAAGACTTCGCACTATATAATAGGAGTGATACAGACCCTTGCATTTGACTAAAAAGCTGTGTAAAAGCAAACAATAATGAAGCATAAATAGGTATTCAAGAAGGCAAAAAAACTGAAGGCTTTACAATAAGACAACTAGTGAATCATACAAGAAAATAAAGAAATGCTACAGTTCAAAAAATGGATTTAAGAAATCACCAGTAGGTATAATAATAAAGGGATGGTGAGTGGACATTTAAGTATATAATCGACAGGTCATTACAGATGGTGAGAGGCAAATTTACACAATGACAGGAAATGGGCCAGGTATTAGCCAAAGCCATTGTTAAGGAACTGTCCTAGCATTCACTTGCAGAAATATCAGAAAACAATGTAAAACCAAAATCAGGACATCTGGAGCTGAGAATCGAACCCTGGTCTGCCAAATAATAGTCAGAGATGTGACAGTTCACCACCTTCTTCAGTGCATAGTTACAAAAAATTTTTTCTACAGCCCTAGGGTATTTATATCTGAAAATACAAATTTAAATACAATTAAATAGAAAATATTATTCATCAAAATAATACCGTATGACAATATATCTACCATTTAATTTATATATGTCCAATACTAGATAAATAAGAAAAAAATAATGATAAGACAAAACTAGATATTTAAAAAAATGTACAGTGAAGAAATCAAAGAAATAATCAAATTTGCAAATAACATGTATGAAACAGTAAAAAGAAAAAATGATTATGTACAAGTCGAGCAGAAAAACAATTTTCAGTTGCTCGGATATTTAAAAAATTAATATTTCATTCACCATTAATATAATGTATAGGTGTTTCATAATCAGTCTCATTTAATTTTTAATATTACTTACTTTACCATTAAGGACATTTTTCGGTCATCGTAAAAGACAATTTTCACATCTGTAAGTGTTGATAGTAAAGTCATATCTCCACTTTCATAAATGACAGCTCAATAGAAAAAATGGATTGTTAAACACTTTTTAATTTTTAATTTTTTTTTTACTTTTTCATTTTAACTTCAAAAACTCTTTACAAAATAATTAGTTGCAAAAAATCATACATTTTAAAGTTGTGTGTTATAATTAACAACATTTTAATTTTTATAAACTTTTTAAGGGGAGGGCAGTTTGTTAAAGAATTAAATTTTTTCAGAACTACACGCTAGCACTTGATCTAAATAAAAATTTTAATTCAAAAATTTTTTGCAGACTTTTTTTTTTTTTTTCAGTTATTGATAAATTTAAAATTTACACATTAAATGGAGGAGAGGTGAGAGGGTTTAACAAGGTCTTAAACGCTGATGAGAGTGAAATGATGTGAAGGGACAACACCCATGGCCAAGCCAGGACTTGAACCCATGACCTCTCGCACCATAAACCGCAGCCTAAAAAACAATGCTAAGGAGGCTGACACACATACAATGGACGTAGGCTACTGAAAGCTTGAGACATGTAACAGCTTCACCGTAACATGGTAGCTAAGGTGAGAGGGATGAGGAGGGAACCAATAGGAATGGAATAAACTAGAAGTATTGTTATGACTAAATACATCGGGTACTCACCTCATTTATTCACTATTCTCATCCAGCACAGCAACACCTATTTCATCACCTGAAGAGCTGGTATTGTACTAACAGTCTGCTGGAGTTACTCTGATTGTTCGTGTGACTGAAGAGGAGAACAGATACCAGTTCTCAAAACTTCACGTCTGTTGTCTTCAAATGGAGCCTGCTATTACAGTAATCCCCCAAGTTACGAAAGGGTTACATTCTGGAGGCTGTTTCGTAACTAAAATTTTTCGTTGGTCGAATTGTAGGTTAGGTACGTAAGAAACTTCACGAGAATCTAAAAATATATTTAAATGTGTAATGTGTATAAATGAAGGATGTACAGTAAGACCTCTATCTGTCTTTTTCAATGGGCCAATGAAAAGAAAGACGCATGCGAGAAAAATAATCATGCTGGAAACAATCTCAGTACTTCTTAACAAAACACTGAAAACATAACCCTAAAAATAATGTATGTTAATGAAAATTTGCATTTTAAAGGTGTGGTAGATATAGTTTCTATCCTACAAACAGTGAACAATCTATTTTACCTTTTGTTGTAATAATGTTGAAGGCAGGAAACCAAGACACTTGGTGATGTCCACACTTCTCTCTGGGACATTTTTCTACCTCATTTATTATTTACAGGCATTATTCAGTTCTACAAACCAATTTTATAGGCTGCAACATTCTTACATTTCTGGTGCTGTAAAATTAAAATAAGCCACTTGTAAAAAATAGCTTACAAACAAAACAGGAAACGTAATAAGATTAACGAGACTCATCCCGTTAAATAACCTTGTGATTTTTCGTACAGGTGTATTTTCGCTCGAGTGGGGCTGTCAGTTATGTTTGAAGTGCACAGAATGGTGGAGTAAAATTCCCAATGTACTGTGTTTTTTAAATTAAACTTTATATTATTTCAATAACAAATGCATGCGTAAAAAATGCACGACTTTACATCTGAGTAGGAAGTGAATTTCCACACAATGCATATTCTTTATGAAAGCAATTTATTTGGTTATCAAAATACCTTAAGTTTTTTCGTTAGTGGCAACATGTCAACATACTGCTATGCAATGCAGTGTTTGTGTTTACACACACAGTTCGTAAATTGTTTCTTGAAACCAGATGAACAACAGCTTAACATATTTGAAACCACAACGGCGAGATTAGCTGTTAATATATACCAAAAATATTACGTCCGTACACATTTCTGACATTACCGAATGTGTGTTATGAGATTATGAATGGAACTTTCGGTAACATCTATTGCTAATACGAAGTGTAAATGAGCAATATCAAATGCAAGTAAAAAAAAATATTTTTTAAGTATTTGAACATACATATTTGAACATACAGTGAACCCTCGATAACGCGGACTAAAAGGGGGGAGAAGCTGTCCGAGTTACGATTTGTCCGTGTTATCGAGGGGTGTCCGGAGAGGTGGGGTAATCAGTCATTAATCCCAAGAAATGCGAAGAAATTAGTACGCTATTATTTCTACAAGCAAAAGAGGCTGCAATAAATACTGTTTTGTACGTAACTATCGTATCAAGACACGGAAGGGCCACCATACAATGGGAAAATTAACGTAACGTGGAGGACTATAAAAGAATGTCAAACAATGTGGGCAGTCAGATCTTTATTTATTTTTTATGCTGCTACTTCTGGCTGATCCTTTTTTTTTTATCTCTGTCCTAGAAGCTGGCACCAGGCACCCTTCTATCACATAAAAGTTTTCGTCTGGCTGGCGACAACCAATGTGCGTGCACGTGTGAGAGAGATAAGAAATGATCGTTGGAGATAAGCTAGGGAGGTTGCGAGCGGAAGTAGTCAAGGTCAACCGGTACAGTCTCGTGCAATACAAACGCTGCACGTGACCACACGCATCTCACACAAGATGTTTACATTTAAAAATACCTTACGTCCGTATGTCACAGCGTAGGGGCAGCAGCCAGCTGCTAGCCTGATAGTTACTCTACCCTCCTACAAAGTTACAAAGGTATAAAAATAATTTTCCTTGTATACATGAATAAAAACGGTACTGTAATTAACAATCCTTATGGGTCACTGTACATTATGTGAACATATTTTAACACTACTAATTTTAAAATTTAATGTTATGTTATGTAAATTGCATCATAGAACACATAATTTACAGCTGTATTCTTACACACATTGTCATATTATTAAGCGATAAAATTTTAATCATGTTCTACAGAGTTACCGTATTTACTCGCGTAATCGCCGCATATATTTGACCAAATTTTAGGCCCAAGAAATGAGGTGCGGCCATTATAAGGGGTTTTCAAAAAATTACCTTCTAAATTTTTTTTGGTGTAGAATATAACAAATGTACCTTTTTTTCTATATTTACTCGTTCATAATGTGAACATTTCTTCTAAAATAAAGAAAAAGATTTTGTCAGTGTATAGTAAACTGGAGAAATTAAGACTACAAAATCTTGTTAATCCATTTACGTGCGTCACTCAATGAAAATCGTTTAAAATTATCCCACATAAGACATTTACATTTTACGGTCCATTACATGTACGCTATTATTTCCCGTGAAGTAGTTTATAAAAAATCTGATTCACGCTTAAAACTCTTACAACTCTCCACACGCCGTTACGTTATCAACAGAGCATCATCAACAAGCGAGCGTGACTCATAGTGTCCGGCTTGGGCATGGATGTTGTGTTGTTCTTTCACCACCCACATCGGCTCTTGAAAACATTGTTGTTAAAGGGGCGTAAAACCTTCTCACCAATTTTTCAACATCGCAATGCAAAGCAATGATTTTTAATGTTTCTTTTTAAAGTCCGGGACAATTTGTTTTGCAACCCTGAATTCATTGTACATACCAGAACAAAATAATTTTCCGTTTGTGTGTCATTATAACCCGTAGTTACCGTCATTTCACAAGCACCACATTGAAATGTTTATTTACGACACACGTGCGTGCCCGGCTCGCTGGGCGAAGGAGGAGGAAAGATAAAGAAGTGAGAGGTCGGCCTGCTGCGTTGCATCTTTACTCACGCGTCGCGCGCATCGCTAGCAACATTTTACCACACGGAACTTGCCAAATATTTACTGTGGGATTATTAAAAGCTTCGTAGCGATGGACGACTTTGTTATAAAGTTTAATACTGTTCTAAAATATAATGTGATGAATTTAAATCCAGCAGAAACGATTTTTTATGTCTTTTCACCAAAAAAAAGAGTAATTAAAAATTATTAAAAATTTTTTTAAAATTCTGTCCGAGTTATCTGAAGTCCGGGACATCGAGGTCCGAGGTATCGAGGGTTCACTGTATTTGAATATTTGAAATTGAGGACTTAGGAACTATGTATTTTTTTTTTACATTGGCATACTAATGCTTTAGTGCCCACGTAGAGCATTTGTGTGCAATTTTTTCGTAATTTTTTTCTCCTTTCAAAATGTTTTGTAACTGCGAACTTTCATAAGTCGCAGGTTTAGTAACTCGGGGGATTACTGTATTGTCTGAGTTATAATCGTAGTTGACTTGTTCACAACCATTTCTGTCACTGTGTTCATTTATGTTGCTCTCATCTTTGTCATTCATTGTCACCATTTTCATGCACCTTGTTTGGTTCATTTCTATTTTGACGTTCCTTTTTTTTTATTCTATACTTACTATATTCTTACTTTGGAATTAATTGTATGTTTGTTAACTACAGCAATTTTTTGTTTCATTGGCTTGCTTTATTTGTATTTTTGTTTATAAATTTCTTGTTCTTAGTCCTTTCATGCAACTGTGGATATTCTGCGACTCAGCACCATTCACTAGCAATGGTGTACATCCAAAAAAAAAAATTGTTCAATACGTTATTTAATTTGTGTTAGTGCAAAATTCAAATGGATAGAAGTAAACATCCTCAAAAACACACCAAGCAGTAAACCTACTCCTTCATATCTTACGAAAATTTGTTGTACATATGATTGCTGAAATCATAAGTTTCTCATTAAACTTCAATTTTTCAACGTGAAGAATTTCAACTCCAATGTTTAACAATAGTATTCTTAAAAAATGCATTGCTCCAGGACACCCAGCAACTAAAAGTATGATAGAACGCCATGTAAGAAAATTTATTACGGCTGCTGATGAAAAAAATATCTCAAAAGATAACGACAATTTTGTTCCGGTATTGTACCATGCCACTTTCTTGTGGGAAATCTCCTGCGGACTTGAATCTAGATAATAAATTGAGGATCCGTCACAATGCTTAGTCCCACTAGGTCCCAACATTCAAATGATACATTTTCACGTGCAGAAAGATCTCTTCAGACGGGGGCAAGAGTGAAAAGAATGAAAAATTGTTTCTTGTAAAACAATAGATAAGTATGGAAATTTGGTAAGATAATGACACTACCTTATTGCTCCGGATAAGTCAAGGAGAACTCTTAAATGTCACATTGACCAACTCTGTTGTACATTTCAAGAAAGAATACGGTTACATTCAACTGTTTCATATCAGAGATTCGAAATCAGGACTGGCTCCTCCCCAGTAATACAAAGTTACTGAAATATTTTCCACAGATTTCCACCATCATAAATTGCATCACAGAAACCTGTCAGCTCCACAGAGCTTATCTTTCAGCGATCAACAAAAGACAATACTAACCTATATAGTTTCCTTAGCCTACAATAAAAAAAAAACAGAAATTTTAAATAAGTAGGGCAGACTGAAATTTATTTTTAAATATATGCACAATTCCAGTAATACTTACTCAATGGAACATTCAGAAAGGACAATACACCAAGTTTTTGTTTTAGTTGTTTACTAGACATAAGTACATAAAGAAAATTACATCAAATTTATTTATTTTCAAATAATAAACAAACAGATGAATTTACATGTAATTATTATTCATATGTGTAAGAGAAACAACACTACTTAATTTTAAAATCTGATTATCTTGAAACTTCATTCAGCTGTGTATATTAAGCAATCAAATTTTGTATTTGGTTCACAAAATATGCTGCAATAAAGCTTATAGTACATAGTCACAAGTTGGCTGTGCATGAATATGTTCACATACATAGGCATACACATATGCACAAACACATTATACAAGGCATACACACACATATATAAACATATATACACGTTCACACACACACCAACATACGTGTGCAAATGCAAACAATATAAATATGTGTATGGACACAAACATCTACCATAACACATAAAAATCACACACGTACAAACATAAATACATAAACACACACAGATTTCTGTTGGTAAATATATATAAGTTTCATGAATGCATACCACTCTTGTACTTCTAATTAGTACAGTTAAGCCTCACTACTACAAGTCACGGTTCTGAGAAATTTGTTGTAGTTGCCGAAATACCCTACTTCAAACCCCTAAAAATTATTTTTTTTTTGCAAAGTACACTTTTTTTGCTCTAAGCTCATGTTTAGCAGTTATTAGCATAAAAGACACTTCATAAAAATTAATTAACAGTTTTATTTAATAGACAGGCTTCTTTATGAAGAAACTGATCATCTATACAAAAGTTTTATACTCTCTCTTCACTTAAATTTTAACAGTGAGTAGCGAGTACTGTTGGCATGTATAGGCTGCACTGCATAACAAGTATGCACCTACTTTCTTTCTCATAACTTGGTGGCAGCTGATTCCTTTGGCTGGGTCAAACAACACCTAGGATATAGGTACGTCTACATAGCAGGGCAGCGGACCACATGGGAACTAAGATGAAGATAGTGTTTTACCATTTTAACCGAATATACCACTGTGCAGCATGCACTATAAAAAATATTACTGACATATAATCAACTCGCTGGCACAAAACAACAAAGAGTTGAGTGAATGTTTGTTGCATACTTTTTGGCATACTGAGTAATAATCAGTAATCAGTTGGTGAGTGTAGCAAAATGTAATTTTTTTGTGCACATACTCTACTAGAGTGCAGAGGTTTCAACATGTTTAGCTGAAATTGCTGTGGTCATTTTCAAGTTTATAGCAAATACAATAAATAGGAATACCGGATACTCGGTAGCCATAATGGAAACAACTACGTTCAGCACTCCTGTCGGAGTGTGTTGTAGAACTTCGCCTTTGGCCGATTTGTTTACATGGTAAGACTGCAATTATTTTGTGGAAAAATATTAATTACTCTGATTGAGATGGATCCGCAACATTATTCGGCTTACGGCATACGTGGAAGGTTTTACACTATGTATGGATGCAGTAGTTAAAGAGTTCAGGAGGATGCCAAGTCATTTTTTTCTTTTCCGAAGTCTGACATGTAAGTACATCGAGTTTGTTATAGTTTCTCCTATACATTTTTATGTTGAAAGTAGATTATCAGAATGAAATTAACGCCAACTATATGCAGTAGCCTTTTTCTTAAATTTTGAGGCGTAAATCAGTACTAACTGTACATTTTTGGGTGTAATTATAACAAGTCCTGTCACTAGTTTTCTGGGCATTGTAACCTACGATCGAATGCACTTTTATGACAGCTTGCAAATGTCATTTCAGAAATGATATCCAATATTATTTCTTTAAAACTATGCGCTGACTTGCTACAAGGGCTATAAAAGTTTAAAGAATTCTGACAATAGTAGAAATCCTTGGAGACCAACAGTACACCAAAAAGTATCTCGCAAGCTGAACTGTCAAAAATCTGCACTCGTTCCTGGGTTATCTATGTGTGGTAAACTTAATCTGTTTTGCTAAGTGCTGATATTTTCATTAAGTTATAAAAAATAATCTGCATTTGTTTTAGTTATAAAGAGTGGGTGCACAAAACAAAAAGAGCTGACCTAGATGAAAGTGTCAAAACTAGAGGTCCAGCTTGTCTCAAACATTTGAAAGTGTGTGAAATCCATTTCAAGGATGATGACTTCAGAAACCCAAGATATAAATCCCAAGGGTAAGTGTTTTGTTTACAGTTAATCCTACATGTATGCCTGTAATGGGTTACTATTTAATAATAATTTGTCTTCCTATTGGGTAAGCATCCAAATGCCCCTACAACATCCTCTCCAAAGCCTTCCTAAACTTTCTCACACTCCAGACGACACCCCTCCTCCCGTAACAAATTCCACTCACTGACCATTCTAACCAGCATCGACTGTAGTCCCTGCCCTGTTTTCCACAATACCAGCTGTATCTTTATACTGTTGTTACTTCTACCCTTATATCCACCCTTTTCTAGATGTTCAGCTAGCGAACTCCATCTTTCATCGTCCCACTATCTTATACATCCTAACAAGTCCTTCCAACCTTCTCCTATCCTTCAGTGTGTTCCATCCCATATCCCTCACCATCACTGATGGCCTGAAATTACTTTCATCCTCTCCGTTCTGTTCTTGCCTTCTCCACTCATCCTTCGCCCATCTGGCTGCCCTTCTTTGAGCCTTCTCTAGTTCCTTCACCTCCACCTCAACATGGGGGTCCCACTCAGCTGTAGCATACCCAAGAACAGGCCGGACCATGATGACATAGGCCTTCTCCTTTACCTCCGAGCAGATTCTCCTTAATATCCTACCCATCATTCATAGTTCTTTCCTACCCTTTGTGACCACTCTCTGAACTAGGCTTTTCCACCCAATATTTTCATGCAGAACTATTCCTAGGTACTGATACTCGGATGTCTCACCTGTTTCCTGCACTGCCTAACTATAATAATATTTGAACCAAAAGTTTAGTTTAGTATGGTTTTGCGTGTTAATTGGCAGTGCACAAAACACGGCACACAACATTTTCTCTTTTTTTTTTTTTTTTGTGCATGTTCTGTTCTTCCCTATGTAGATTAATGTCCATTCAAATTCCAAACTTCTGTGCTATTGGTACGTTATCATGGATGTAGTCTAGGCTTTAAACTGTTTGATTTTTTTAACTCAAATACATTCCTGCCTTGTGTATCCCATTTGCTCACTATGGTTAAAATTCAAGTTTAGGTATTGGCGTGTATGGCTTGAGTTGAACCTGCTACACAACATACTTTCCATGTTTGTCTATGTTTTTATTTTCATCCTATCATTCAGTACACAGTATGATGCACACAATGGTGTAGGATAAGTCTATACAGTAGGCCTATATAAATCTAATTAATGAAATAGATAAATAATATCAGTTACTATTGTGCAACCATCTGGTGTCACATTTATCCTACTTCATCACTTATATCAAACCCTTCCCTAATTTTTCAATTGTCATAACAGTTTCCAACTCCTCTGTCAATACATTCTACGTCCCCACCTATTTTACTTATGTAGCCTGTTTTCATAGTTGAAAAAGGTATCATGAAATGAAAATAACTGATTAAAATTTTTAAAAAACTAATTAAGTATGGATATTAATACCACGTAACACAGTGAGCCTAAAGCAAGTATAAATATAAATTAAGTACAAACAATTTTTGGCTGTGTACATAGTAGTTCATGAAAGCCAATCACTCTTTTCTTGGGAAAAGTAGTAAATGTTGCTAGCAAGGTTTTAAAAGTGGAATTGTATATGCCTAATTTATTATAGTGAGTGAAGTTCATTTAGAATGTGTTTATAATGTATATTGTACATTGTGTATTATGTAAAATAGTGTTAAATAATACATATCATTTGTGAAGGGCATTCAAGGGCAGGACAACACACCAGTGGTGGCAGACTGCTGAACTGGGAGCCCACTGCCCGTAGACATCTGCCATGCAGCGAAAAATTAAATGTAAGAAGCGACGGAATGTGAAGGGTGGGGAAACTTGAGTACCTCGAGAAAAACAGCTGGCCAATGGCAATGTACAATAGTTGTCCTATGAAGTGTATAAATGTACATACTTTTAAAATTATACCACCCTAAAGCTATTTGTTTTCCATAATTAACCACTTAAACTATAGGGCTTTATAACAGCCAATCAGGTTTTGTGCTGTTTTCCTGCGCTTAACTTGTAATATTTGATAAAACATTAGTGTGTTAATATTTTTATGTTAATCCTGTGCAGGTTCAAGAAAGCAGTTGTTCCAAGTCTGCGTATTTATAATGCAAGCAAGAGGAGTCCAAAAAATTGACCTTGGTTGGAAAGTCCAAGCCCCTTGAGATGTCAAAACAGAACAAATTTACCACCACAAAGTTGTAACAATTCAGGAAAATTTTCTGTGATATTACAATTCCCTCTCCCCTTTCTCTCTTGCTCGTAACCCCCCTTTCCCTCATACAATAACTTTCTTATCACTCGGGAGTATCTAAGTAATATCTAAATAAATATCAAGAGTAGCTACTCATCGCGTAGCGACTAAACTATTTGTTTTACAGGTAAAGTTTCTTAATAAAAATTGTTTCTACAGTGATGAAAATGAGTCGTACGTAAAGAAAATTGTATTTTACTTACTTTGAAATTTTCCATTTTTCGTCCAAATTCTACGTCCAACCCCGTGTTTTACGTCTTCGCCATGATGCGTGTTTATGTGTAATTAGTGCTCCTAGCTATATAAATTGAAACTAGGGCTAATACGTTGCGCAACTGTTGTTTAGGCAGCAAATTCAGTTGTAGAAAAACAGTCACGCTTATAACACCTGTTTTCATGGCAGTAGCTGTGCCTATTCAGGGAAAATTTGACGGTTTGTGGTACAAATGACCGTTACAAGTAAGAATGTTTCACCGCGTAATAGTAGTGTATATAGTGTGTGTTTTTAGGACGTTTTACAATATGCAACTCTCGTGGATGATATGTATTAGTTAAATTTTGCTGATTGAGACATAGCAAAAAATGTGTTTCGCGTACGTGTGTGGAGATTTATTGACAAAGGTACCGCGTCGGAAGAGGAACCAAAGCATAATTTACTGTTTGTGGCAAAGAATTTGTATCCGCGGTTGAGTACAGTAAGTACTAATCTTTTACTACAATAATGTATTTTGTTCAGTGTACGTTATATAATGTGTCCGGCTTCTATTACAAATTGAACACATTAAATACGTTTCACATTGTGCATTAAAGACGTGTAAAATCTGTTCAACATACATACAACGTAAATTTAATGCGTATGTACTAGTGCATTTCTGTAATATGCTAAAAATACGAATTTACTTAAGTAACTATTTTTAGCATCTTAAATTTGTGGTAGAATGAGTTTAAACTGCACGTGTTATTACGTATAAACTATTTTTATTCTTATTCATAATATTTTGCATACTTTAAAACTATTTCCAAGATGTGTACATCCCTTTACCACTATATAATGTAATGCACGTGTATTTATTGCAGGCAGCTATTTATATCAGTTAAATTTAACTGAAATTTATTGTAAATAGTACATTTCGGCTATTTATTACGGTTATTGTATGTGTATTTACCCTACAATTTCCGTGTTCGTCATAGCCCTCCCCACTATCGAGTTTTTATAAAGTATGCTTTTTCGGTAGTCGTGCATGTTTTTTCTTGTTATATTTACGTAAAATCAATCGTAAGTAGGGTATTTAATGTAATTAATATCACGCTTTTTACGTATTTTTACCCCACAATTTCCCTGATTTTCATAGCCCTCCCCACTATCGCGTCTTTAGAAAGTCGACTTTTCCAGTAGTCATGCATGTTTTTTCTTGTTATATTTACGTGAAATTAGGGTATTTAAAGTAATAAATATAATGCTTTTTACATATTTTTACCACACAATTTCCCTGATCTTCATAGCTCTCCCCACTATCGAATTGGTAGAAAGAAAGCACAATTATTACTCGTGACTACTAAATACTGTTTTTATTCAACGTAATAAATCGTAATAAGTACATTTCTGAAGTTTTTTTTTTTGTTAATTTTCACATGAGTAGTTACTCTTGATATTTACCTGGGTAACTATTCCAAAAATATAAAGTCACCTGCTGTATGTCATTAGGGGTTAATATTGAACATATTAATTGCCTTACCCAAGTTATCTTGCGTTGTATTTTTTTGTTTAACATAAAAAATTGTTTTAAAAAACATCTATCTTACATTAATTTTCTTGAAATAACCTCATTTAGGGTTTTAAACAGTTAAATAGTTTAATAACATGCCTTTAAAAGCGTAAATTTCTTGTTTTCTAGGGTGTAAAAAATAATTTGACTAAGAAGTTATTCCACTTTAGCAGTGCATATTAATATAGGGTTGAACACTCTCCATCCTCCCTTTCATGTAAATGGTAATTTACAATTATGTTATTTTTTGATGTGGTTAGAATTATAAGTTGGGTTATAGACATTATTATTATTAGCAACACAGACAATGATACGTTCGTTCACTAACTTATAGCAGGTTTGTTCCTATTCCAGCCAGAGTAGCACAGTTTCTAATTTTTGTGAATAACTTTGTATTTCCAGTGAGTAAGTCACTGTTGAAATAATAAAATATATCATTTATAGTACAATCATCATGTAATAGCAACTAATATTAAATTGGGTATACCTAAAGTTAACTTATTATTGAACTAATTTAAGTTGTTATGAACTGAAATTTAATAAATAGTGTTAATTGGGGCATAGTATTAGGTAATATTTATTGCATAGTCCTGGAACTAAACATTTCCAGAGAAGTGTGTAATGAAATAGCAGACATCAGTACAAGTTGTGCACTAACATATTGTAAACAATTTAAGTATACTCATTGCTGCACAAAACTAGCTGCGATCATCATATTTTTCTCCTGCATGCTGTGGAGAAATCTGTAGGCCTATTAAAAGTTTGATACTTAATTAACTGTTTAAAAAATGTTAACCTGTTAATATAATTAAAATAAAATTATAGTTTTGTAATTTTATCATTCAATTTTGATCGTGCGCAGCTTTAAAAATATTTTTAATATCCTGCTGGTACAGCAAGTGTGCTTAAGGTTACAAATAAGTTAGTTCATTGCTGCAGATATAAAGAAAGCTAGAATATAAGTTATTTTACAGTGTGACAAAATGCAGCTAGGCTAGTAGGTTTATTTACGTCTCATTATAATGAGTATGAACTGTAATTCTTTATTTTTGTATTTGTTTTATGTGCTGTGATAGTAATGTAGTTTACAAATTAACATTTGTCATTCGATTTTAAACTTATTAATAAAAGGATGTGGTTGGATGTAGAAAAAGGACAAAAATTCAGTTTTATGTTGAAAATATTTTTGCTCTAAAATACTTTTCTGTTTTGCCTTGAGATAATAGGCAAATAAAGCAAAACATCCACTTTGTGGTGCATGTTTGCCCGCTATCAAAATAATCTCCAACTTCTGTGATAGTTATTTACAAGCATTGAGACTAAATCATTCAGATTGAAATGCACAAGTACAACTCTGTTAAGTGCTTGTGCATTTCTTTCTAAATGTTTTATTTTCTTGTCTTAATTTTCTCGTTATATAAACTTTGGTTTCTTTTATTCTAGGAAGGGATTATTATTACTTCATAGAGAATTGGCAAGTTACATGGCTTTGTGTTACTAAACAGGATGTTGCAAAATTCCATGTCAATATTATAAGGAGACAATCCTCATGTGTAGAGGATCAAAAAGTGTTAACGTGAACGTAGGTCCAAAAACGCACTGTTTCTGCACTACAGTTGGCAATACATGGTGTATGGTTGATAGCGCGCAGGTAGGATCATGTTGCTGTGGGGCATCATTACAGCAGTACATAACATGTTACTATGCCACTAACACACCAACAGTAGGAACAACTGTGACACAGCAACATGATCCTGCCAGCGCTATCAACCATACATCATGTATGCCAACTGTAGCGCAGAAACTGTGCATTTTAGGACCTATGTTCACATAACACTTTTTGTTCCTCTATACGTGAGGATTGTTTACCCAGAATATTGACACAGAAGTTTGCAACATCCTGCATAAAATAAGTAGTCAGCAGTGACTTATAATTTATCAGTGTGACTTGTTGCCTCGTTAAGAGTTGGATGCTGTGCAAACAGTAGTATGAGTACTGTATAATATTGTAATTCTACCACACTTCTGATTTCAGGACCACTTCCAGACACGAGGTTTCCGAATTGAAGTAGTACGGCCATTTATATACAAATGCAAGCTGAGGTAAGGAAGTTGAAGTTGGCACGTAGCAGAATTTCAAAATTGAAGAAAACAATCCAAAAACTGAAAGAAACAACAGAAATTCCTAGCACTCAAGCAGATATTGAAGACATAAATGGTTGGGAAGGTGATGGAATGAGTTATGTTGGTTTCTCAGGACTAAAATAAGAGCAGATAAAATGGCTAGATGAGAGGCAGCACAGGTTTAGGAGGGGGTACTCTTGCAAGAGACAGCTGGCATGTTTGTTGGAAGAGTTGGTTGGAAAGGCAGATGGAGGAAGTCCGATTGATGCTTGTTTCATTGACTTATAGAAAGAATTTGACAAGATGCAGCACAACATCCTAATGGCTAAGGTGGAAAGATTGCTAGGGGAGTAGTGAGACTTCCTCGCAGATAGACGGCAGAGGGTAAGGGTGGGTGAAGCACTCTCAGAGGAGGGAAAAGTGCCTCTGGGATGCCGCAAGGAAGCATTGTGGGCCTGCTATTAATCATTATAATGGTGAATGATATAGGCACAGACGTAGTGTGAGGCTTTAGGATGTTTGTGGATGAATGTGTCTTGTATGGGGAAGCTACAGGAAGATCCAAAACATTTGAAAGATGGACAGTAATTAATGGGATGAGGATCAAAATGGATAAAACCAAAATTGTTAGGTTCGCCAAGAAGAAGAGGGTGAGTAAGATGGAATACCAGCGGGGGGAAGAGGTGATAGGGGAAGCCACCTGGAGTTTTTTATTTTGCACGAGGACTTGGGCTGGAAGAAGCAGGTGACCAGAGTGGTAAGGAAGGGTAGGCAGTCCCAGGGACTGCTGGGGAGGGCGCTTAGAAGGGGTAGTAGCACATTGAAGGAGAGGGCATACACCACTATGGTGTGTCCAGTGTTGGGTGTATGCGGCTGCGGTATGGGATCCATACCATGATGTGGAGGAAAGGAAGATCGAAGGGCGGCAAAGTGGGTAAAGGGAAAATGTTACAGGGGACAAGGAGAGAATGGGGAAAGAGGTCAGCCCTCTTAGATGATATTGGATCTTGGATGGGGAACCTTGAAGGAACGGAGGTGGGTATGGGGGCTGGTGAAAATGTAGCAGGTGCTCCATGGACTGGGGCAGTTGGGGAAAAATTGGAAAGAGAGCACTACAGGGGACAAAGGGACAGCTGTTGCAAGGTCCACAGGGAGAGAAGGAGAACGGTGGGAGGAAAACACTATTTGCTGATCAGGACCGTAAGCGAGTGGAATGAGTTGCGGGAAGCATGTGATATGGCAGCAGAGAGTGTTGAACTGTTTAGGAGAAGGAGGGAGGAAAGCTGAATAGAGAAAACTCTGCCATAGGGCGGTAGCTGGACTGCGGAACTATTATCATTATTATTATAGTATTTTTATTAAAATACACTTAGTGCCTGTAGCAATGCTGGACGTATTTTATGTAATGTTCAAAAATAGGATGTGTTATCTTAAGGGCGTGGTCTACCACAATTTTCATCACCATTTTTTATTTTTAATTTGTACCAGATATTTTTTTTCTTACTTTAAGACACAAAATGTGACTAAATTTGGCTGTATGATATTTTTTTGTCTCTCATAGTTTTCGCGTAATGGCTTATTAAAGTCCTATTTTGCATGTTTCCGTTTTAAGGACTACACTAAAACAAACTCATATACCAAACAAAAAAAATCACAGTGGATAAAGACATTGCAGGCTACAATATCATGATCATAAAAATAAAGAATAAAAATTATTTGTATTTTAAAAAGAATTAGTGAATTTTTTAAAATTTGTATTCTTAGTTTTAGAATTTAAAAAAATACAAAAAAATTTTATTCTTTATTTTTAGGAGCATGACATTGTAGACTGCAATGTCTTTATCCGCTGTATTTTTGTTTTTAGTTTGGTATATCAGTTGGTTTTAGTGCAGTACTTAAAACAGAAACATGCAAAATATGACTTCAACAAGCCATTAAGCGAAAACTATGAGAGATAAAAAAATTTCATAACAGCAAATTTAGTCACATTTTGTGTCTAAAATAAGAAGAAAAAAAATCTGGTACAAATAAAAAATATAAAAAATTGTTATGAAAATTGCGGTAGACCACGTCCATAAAGCTTATATATGGTTTAGAGGTGTGTGGGTGTTCAAAAAGTGTATTATTAAAACAATTTAGTATTTGTACAGCTTGTATTGTGCATGGAATTTTTGTTACCTGCAGTAAGTAATATTTTTTTTACAAATACATATTTTGTGACAGTGATTTTTTACTTCCAGGTGGTTTTGTCCATTTTTTGATTCTTAGCATTCTTTGCTGTTGTATAATGGAACATTTAATTGAACTCTGTAGTTTAATATGATATTCCATTTTTAAAAAAAAAAGTGTCTCTTGGGTTATGTACTTTCCGGAAAATAAAAAGGTTGATAAATAAATATTTACATAAATTGATTTGTGCTGGTTGTTGATATTGAATCCTGTAGACCTAGCCTATGTTAATTATTCAATAAGTAATAAATGGTCGCTGCAATTGTCGGTTGCCAGGTGCAGATTTATTTACATAAATATATTAATTCCAAAACATTACACAAATATTGATAGAAACAGTTTTGTATTTCTGGAAATCTCCCCATTCCTCTTATTAGCCCTGAAGTGCCATGACAAATACTTAACGGCATGGAAACAAATTGGCTTACACTTTGTAAAATATTATTCAATAAAATATGTATTGTTAGCATTTGGAGTATAAGTGCAGATGTTTGAGTGTTTACCGTCGTGGTCTTAATACTTATAAGATAGATATGGAGCAGTGGTAGAATGCAAGGCCAGAGGTAATGAAAATACCCTGAGAAAATTCAGAAGCCTACATCGAAAAATTGAAAATGACCCCAACAGGAATTGAAAGAGGATTACCAGGGTGTGAGGCGAGTGCTCACTACCACACAATCACCCTCCCAACCAATTCTGCCAAAATTGTTTGGCACCAGGCAGTAATAACAAATGTGAGAAACAATTCAAAACCTGTGACTATGCATAGTACAATCGGGCAAGATCACCTTCATATGTGTAAATGTATACGCTTTTCGCCAAGATTTTCTAGTTTAGATTCCTGGCATGGTCAATTTCCCCCCCCCCCCCACTGCCCCACTTACTGTATGGTGGCAAGTGTGGTGTGATTCTCCTGGTAGGCAGGTTTTCTCAGTTCTCTCACATTTTATTGCACTCTTGTATTCAGATGATGCTCCACGTCCCACCCCTCATTGGTTTGGGACACAGGAATCAAAATAAAAAATGGGCAATTGATCATGAAATAGGGATGTAAACATATAAAAAAACTCGCCAGGAATATTAGCTAGTATTCATTGATTGCTGCACAGCTCTGATTCTACGAGTGTACAGCACAAAAGCCACACAGATAATTCACTTTTTTTAATTCTAAGAACGTGTATCTATATGCCAAGGATTCCTAAGCCTACATAACTTTCTTTGCCATCATTTTAGCAGTGATATTTTTTAAACTGCAGTCTTTCTTTGCTATTATTACTGCACGTTTGTAGGTTTTTTAATTTTTAACCCTAGACCTACATTCATTCTCATAAAAACCAAGTAGGGTAGCTAAATATACTCAGGATTAAAGCTATTGGTCTCGTAAATTTGAACAAAACTATTCTAGTAGTGCAGTACTAGAGACAAACATCTATAATTGCCGTCAGCAAACAATCCAAGAACCTCACAAATAATAGGTTTACAACTTTGATAATACAACCAAGTTACAGGTCATAAATTTAAGCTGATTTGATGAAAACTAGCTTACAAAACACTTATATGGAAGAAACGTATCTATAAAATAACCTTTTATCATATATTTTGTAAATGTAATAGCATGTTGTGCAACCTAAATTAAATGGTACACACACAAAACGCTTCACAATTATTCAGCGAGTTTCGCTACTCAATTAATTTCTAAAGTCATTTATTTGCTTGTTTCCCTTGATGTCCTCCAAGCGCTTGCAAGAGAGTAATCCTAAATATTTCCGCATGCATAGGTTCTGTCAGAACAAATGCAATGCACACCAACGGTGACAAATATATTATGAATCTATTTAATATTTAAAAGTCATATTGAATAAAAGTTGTTATGTATATACTCAACCAATATTACAAAATTAAATCTGGTATTTATTTCTACTGATCTATCGGGGAAATCACGTCTTTTTAAGTTGTAACAATCTCGTACGTGCCATTAGATATACATTGATTTTTGAATTCCCGCCACTAGTAATCAACATCTCACGCGAGGAGCGCTAGTGTCGGCAGTTGTCAGGCTTTCCCATGCAAAACGGCAGGAGTGTCCGGTATTCCTATTTACAGTATTTGTTTATAGTGACAATACCATAGCATCGATCTAAAATATTATTTTGATAAGAAAATTGGAGAAACAAACATTATCCAGCAAAATTTAAAGAAATTACTTGCTTTATTCTATAATTTTAATACACTTATGCTCTATTAAACAGCATGTGTCTATTTGTGTGGGCTCCTAAGCAGATTAGGTCTAAAACTACAATAACTTGATAAAACTGCATGACTTGTGCCACTTTCAATACCAGTTGTTTACTTCCAGATGCTGTGTGCTCGCCTGGGCTCATGTAATCTGCTGATTTGCTGGACATTATTTTGTTTTGTCATGCCCTTCGCTAGTTCAGTTCCGTCCAATTAGCATTACTACGCCAGCAAATTAAATAAAAACCAGACAATAAATGCCTGCCACACTGCTTTGTACTTCTTTTCATTAATAACTTCACTTTTTCACGCATGGTAAAGGATTGCAAGTCCTTAGATGTGTTCATAGTTGATAAATTGAAAGATAATATGTGTACAAAACCACTGAAACTAGTTTTTTTTCTTTTTCGCCAATACATTTAACATGGCCGACTGTGCATGCGCGCGGGTTGGTAATTCTCTCAGAGCAGCCAGCAGACACACTGATAAAAAAGAGACAACCACATCCTATCGTTCTCTGATCTTTCTGCATATCAACAAGGGTGCAATGTCTTGGCAGTTTAACACAAGCTGTAGTAGTAAGTGTGCATGGTGTGTGTGTGAGTAAAAGGGATTGTGTGAGGGAAGGAAAAGAAACCAGTCACCTCACCGCTCATCTTGTTGCGCACTGGTCCTCACACCCCAAGCGTGCAGCAGTTGTTTTCATAGTTAATCAATTTTCTTTACTGCTGTGGCTTCACTTATATTACCACTGCATCAAAATGAATTTTTAAATAATCTTTCCTACATGCAATACTTTCCATTTTTTTATTTCATATTTTTAAAATTAATTTGCTTTTTTTTTTTTGTGGGGATCTAGAATGCCATCCTAGTTACATTGTTGTTACAGTAGCCGGGAGCCATAGATGGGGGCTCGACTGTATCAGTCTTAAAAAGAGCTCAAAGAAAGCAATTTCTTGTATCTAAGTAAACCTAGACTAATTTAAGGGTAAACAAAGAAAAATGTTAACATTAAGTTTTTGTTCAAAATACTGTTCTCCTTGTAAAACTTATTTGTCATTTTATTTTCCTTTTCTAAATTTTTATGATACATCAGGTAGGTTTTTCATAGTGACTAGTCACCCAATTTCACTGTTTATGTAATATAAAAACAATCTATATTTATTTGCACACAGAAATGAGTTAACTGCCATTGAAGTAAGATGCCAAAAGCTAGTTCTAGACATCTATATTTTACAACATAATATGTTCAAAACTGTTTCAAATTCCAAAAGAATAAGGTAATTTTTGTATAATTTTTATTGTAGATGCCCAGGAAGGTGCTCCATTAATTTTTGTTACGTAAAATTTTTTATAGATATCTTGCAACTGCCAATTAAATCAAGGCTTTTCAGTTGTTCAAGTTTTCTACAAACCGATTTGCTTTCTTTGTTTGTACATCTCAAAGCCAATAAAATTTTGATATTTACATGTTATTCTACTAAAACTATAAAATAAAAACTTTTTCCCTGAGGAATTTGTTATTGAAAATAATGTATACAAGTTAAAAATTATTTAGTAGAAGCATAACAAATATTTTTACAGCCAATGCTCTTGATACATACAAGTTATTTCATTGAATCCTGATCGCTTCATTGCAAACGCTGAATAAAAAAGTTTTCAATATAAATTTACTGTAATGTACTGTAACAGTTTAATGTACTTATCTGCCCGTCTTTGCAATCAGCAGTGAGTAATGAGTTCTTCAATAGCAAAATAATTGTTGTGCCAGCCTTTAATAATCAAACAATATAAATATTTTACAAACATATAACAATTACATACAAAATTTACAATTAAACTTTTGCTATAGTTATAGTAAAACAAATTAGTAACATATCCATGAACATATGAGGACAGTCTTGTAGAGGATATTTAACAAATTTATACCCTTAAACAAAACTGAATCACCATACATTATGCAGCAGAATTGTACATAGAAACCATTGATAAGGTAATAAGAGTGCCAAAACAGGTGAAACAAAATAATATTTTCAGAAAAGCCACATTAAAAAATAACTATTAACATTCAAATTGTTTACAAAGATTCATGTTTTAGAACAAACCACAATTATTTGTTTATATGATGCTTCAAAAGCTTTAAATCTGTCACCAATAAATTTAAAAAAAAAATAGAATTTTAGGCAATAAACTTCACAACAGTTAGTAAAAATGAACAGAAATCAGAGTTATTCAACAAATTTAATGTAAATCCATAAGAAATATATATACATACCATCAGTTTCATGAAGTTAAGTGTGAACAAATAAAAATTTATTAAATTCTCACATTGCTTATTCATTTTCTTAAACCACTGCTACAAGTTATGAAACATACACAAAAATGGAAAATTACAGTTGAGCTCTGTTACCAAATTTTTCATGGGACTTCTGAAAACAGTGTTATATGCTAAAAAACTTGATATGCAAGACTCAAGTTTGTATCAGTATACCGATTAAAAAAACAGGAACTTACAGTTCACAATTTTGAGTACTTTCAGTCTGCAAACAGATTAGTTCGTTAAAAGTGCTTTGTAAAACATAGGCCATTCATAAACTATTATTATTATTGTTATTATTATTAAATATAGTGTGTTGTAAGTAAGTATTATGAATGACTTCTTAACTAATCACATGTTAAGTTCACATTTGTCTTAAGGATCAGAATTACTAAATACATCATAATATTTTTGCAGCACAAATTTTTTGCCTATAAATATATTATTTTTAAAATTTCATTGATAATAACTTTGTAAAAATTAAGGTAATCAGTTGAACATATTGTGATGCAAGTAAGAAACTAGAAATACATAATAGTGTTGTCATAAACACAAAACATGTGCAACTTGGTGAAAAATAACAGAACAAAGAAATAGTAATTTCATATAGTGAAAAATTTTATATTCAAGAATATTATAACAGTGTTACTGCACACCCAAGTTATTAAATAAACACAAGGCTGGCACATTCTTCCCTTTGTTCTACCATGCATATGACATTTTAAACACATATTATGACAGGTTTATCAAATTCACCAAATATGAATAATATAAGAATGTCCAAGAGAAAAAAATTGAATGTCAAATAATGGTAACATTGGAATAGTGCAGCCAGCCATTTTTAAAAATATGGATTAAAGTTTATGTTGTGATTAAACACGAAGTGAAACCAATGATAG
Source organism: Medauroidea extradentata (assembly GCA_003012365.1). Lineage (NCBI taxonomy): Eukaryota > Metazoa > Arthropoda > Insecta > Phasmatodea > Phasmatidae > Medauroidea > Medauroidea extradentata. The sequence continues at coordinate 28,236 of PNEQ01003871.1, forward strand.
TGTGCCTTACAATAATGTTTGAAATATTACTATTAAAGGGGAAAAACAACAGCTGCCATCACAAATGTAAGGAATAATGATGAAAGTAATTTTGTTTATACTCTACGAAAAATGCCCATTGTGTTCAATAAAATCTTTTCTGTTTGTTGGCAGTCCTAGACTAATAGGTATGTTGTTTGTCAAAAGGTATGACTGTTTTTGGATCTTAACACTTTCAGTGCCAAGAGCCGAAACATCAGCTTTCACTGCCTGTGCGTAAAATGCCAGAGGCTGACATATCAGCTAAGTATTTTTTATAATGTAGCTTACAGGTTTTTTTTTTAATAATTTTTTCTAGAAAAAAATATGTTTACAACTGCAATGGATTAAGAACCTTTAATTGCGAGTACAATTTTTTTTCCAACTTGATTACTTTTATTCCTATCGAGATTTCAATTTCTAATACATAATTGCAAATTTCTGAAAAATATGATGGCATTTTTCACATATGTACCTTGAAGAAAGCTGGCACTAAAAGGGTTAATACTCTATGTGATGATTTTTCATTTATTTCTGTTGAAGTGACATAATTCAGTGTTACAAAGGTGTGTAGTTATAAAAATTAATATGCCAAACATTAACTGTTACAGACAATCTCAGAGAAAACCGTAATTTAGATTTAGCCTTAAAAAAATTCCCCATGGTTGGGTTACTAAAGCAGCAAAAAACTGTGACATCAAGTACACAAAACTGATGAAAAGTACAGTTGCAAAAGATTCAAGTGTTTCAACAAAGTGTGTGAAGCTGAAAAGCGTAGAATAGTTAAATATATTTTAACACATTACAGTCGTATGATAAACAAAATTTACTTGGCATGATTGATTACAGAATGCAAAACAGCTACTCGAAGGCCCAGAAAATGAGAGAAAGAAGCAGAATTTCACTGCAGTTGACATTCCTATCTGCTACAAAGCCATGCTGGCTGTGCACGGAATTACATCCCAGTAAATTTAAAAGAAACAGAAAACCTTGAAATTAACAGAAATAGCCTCTCAAGATGTTAGTCAGCATCACAAAAATAGGCTACAGATGCTTCCAAATGAAACAACAGAGCGTTCACATGTACATAAATACTGTTAAGAGATAGGTACCAAAGAGATAGGTACCAAATTACAGTTTCAATGATTCTGATTCCAAATTCTTATATACCTTCCTGAAACGTTCAATACAAAGAAAGTACATAAGCTGCACACTGAAAATCATCAAAACAACGAAGTTTAATATGAGACATATAGTAATGTAGCGAAGTTAAATATTAAAGTTTAGAAAATACCAAGTTGTTTTCAAATTTTTTCTTCGGATGCACCGTACTTTCAGAATTTAAACTTTACTCTTATTGGTTGGGATAAGTTTTGAAATTTACGTACTGTTTTGGAATACTTATCAGTTTTGTCCCCTTCCTCCTTTCCTTTCTACAGCTACTGCTTATGTGCATGACCAAGTTTTAAAAGTACTGCAGGGCGAGGGTGTGGATATGTCAATGGCCTCGAAGCAGTCAGGATGTGAGTAATTAAGTTTTAGTACTGAATAGATGATACGTGAGCTGAGTGACTGGTGGGCGTGTGCCGAGGCCCATTGAAGGAGTCTTCCGCCAGTCATGAGAGAGGACAGGCGGTCGTGATACGAATTAGGGAGCCAGAGAAGCTCTAGGCTTCGAGAGAAAAAGGAAGCCTAATAAAGTTAAGTATTGCCTCTCAATGCATCTTTGTTAGCTTAGAGACTGATTAGGTACAGAAAATCTGCATGTAGGTTTCATTTCTAGTAACATTTTGGTTAGTGGTGCTATTTTTTATAATTTAATTCATGCATAAACCAATAATTTTCAGTCTTTGTTTACTAAATTTGTTAAACTCTAAAGGTTGAACTTTGACTGAAATAATTTTGTTTTATGTCCTAACTTTATTAAATGTTAGACGAAGAAATTAAGTAAAGTTTGTGTACTTGCTTACATTTTCAAAAGTTGTAAAACGTTACTAATTTTATAACAAGCACTGTACTTGAAAACAACTGTAATGTATATTGTATAAATTGAAAATCTTTTGTAGAATATGTTAGTTGAAAAGAATTTCCAAATTAAATGTACTTGTTAAATATAATTTATGTTTGTCTACAGTTATTTATTTACTTTAGTGAAGTCCCTAGTAAGATCCTGAGATTTATCCCCCTGTGTTAATTATTGTAGTCGCTAACCTCTTGCAGCCATCAAGCAAGTTTATATTAGACTGTACTCCACCACTATCATTACCACTCCTTATTTGTTACTTTTAGTAGTATACGATGAACACCATCCCCAACAGCAATATTTCCAATGCTAAAATATCTAAGGAAAAATATTTGTAGTTAATGCAACACTTACAAAGTCAACAAAAAGACTCTAGGAGATTGATTGGCAAAACTATGAGTTAGTAATGAAGACGTAGTAGCAGTGAATCCCTACAATGTGCAAAAGGAAACAAAACACAAAATATATTTTCAGAATGCACAAGCATTTTATAGTAGTAAGCTGAAATGAAGACTTGAATGACCAAAAATTATGGAATGAGAAGTCACTTGGATTTTCAGAAATATCTGTGTGTGTCTTATGTTGCTATAAACAATGTTCAGTATCGTTGAACCTTATCTGTTCACATTTTGTCATCCTCTGAACTTGTCCTTCATACCTAAACTAAAATTCAAGGAAGGAAGAGAGCTGATGATATTGCTTCAATGTTATGAGATTTGAGCAACAATCAATCAAATGATGTTGTAGAAGAGTTGGAAAGTTACTTTGATTCGTGTTGTGGTCAAAACAAGAATTATGGTAGCTTTCATTTTCTACATTATGTGGTACATTACACAAAACACTTTAAGAATGTAAACGGCATTCTTTGAATGTGGTCACTCGTACATGGAATGTGACAATATTGCTTCAATGAACCAGAAAGCAACAGTAAAGAATCCATCAGGCTGGAATGACGAAATCCGTAAATCAAGTGTGAAACCACAACCCTTCACGGTTCTTTTGAGCCGTGGCAGCTACCACGACTCCCAAAGGCTGATGGCCTCATTACTATCCAGCTCCCAAAAGCCTTTCTAAAGGTGCAGTGGACTTATTCCAAAAGTGGGGCAAGTCTCAACCATGTCAACCAACAAATGCTTATAGTGAGTTCGTGAACAATGGACTTGAACATTTTCGAACAAAGAAAAAGGATATATCTGGTTTCAAACTCACATATTACTAACTCAATTTCACAGCCTATATATTTACAGTTCACAAACAAAAACTCACAAAACACTGTTATTTAGGAGATTCTTCAGCAATAATACACCCCTTGAGCAGGTCGCAACAAGACCTTTTCTACACACAACTAATTTTGACATGTGCACAGCAACCCAAATCACCTTACTTTCTTTCCCATTTGACTCGTTAACTTCACACTCTAAATATGCATCCGTTGTACACTTACGCAACTCGTCAAGCACCCTATCCAGTATAGGAAATAACACTCGGGATCCTATTGCTTATTTCGCTCGATTAGATCCAACCTTCATGCTTCTGAAGATTCAAAAGGCATTCGTAAAGTTTATCCAAAACCCCCTTACACCCTCACGCTGGCAATTAAATTTCTAGTAGCTGTCTCTTCCTGGCTTCCCAAAACTCTGACTCGGCGAAAGCAGAAACATAGTCTCATAGCAACTAGGTTTACTCACCGAGGTTCCGATGGGCCCAAACAGGCAGACACGCTCACCAGGCTCTGAGGAGGAAACATCTACCCATAAACCTGCTAGGCCTATCAGCCGACACTGCCCACATCAGTCGACGTCACAGAACACTCCAACATACCATGCCGGTGTCGTCTGCCCACAGCAACACTTACACACTACCAAGAGCTATAGGTCTTAACAGCTCGGCGTTCAACCAGAGAGTGCCCTCTCCACCGCACGTGCCTCCACACAGCAGCTCGCCCCACCCCTCCTTCAACCTACAGCACCCCTGCCAGTGACCGACGGGACCAAACCCCCCTCACCCCCCCCCCCTCCATGGCCAGTGGAGCGGCAGGTCCGGTGGGAAAGAGAAGGCTAAGGTACCATCAACCAGGGCAAAACCCCTTCAGCAAGGTGGCCGAAGTCAACCACCATTCTAAACACAAGGGAAAGAAACAAACGTCCTAACCTACGGAGATAACACTGTCCAAAAACAAGTACATAAACCCAAAATTATATGACATAAACCCCTTAATAAACAAGGGAGACCGCTCAGTTTCATGTGAAAGTCAGTGCATGTTTCTAGCATGGACAAAATTATTGACATCCTTGTGTACTACACAGTTCCTTTTTGTCACAAGGCCAGTACAACGTTTCGTCACTAGAAAGGATTCATCCACAACTCATTAAATATCAATCTACATGTAATGATACCAATGAGACTGAAGTTGTGATGGTCTACCCAAGAAGAAGCAAACTACATCAGTCATCCAACTTGACAAATTTAGGCTTCCTCTTCATTTGTATGAACAGCTAACTCCTATAAATGAAGCTATGTACAAATATCTGCATGTCTTGAAGAATTTCTGTGAAGATAATGCAAAATTGTACTTTTCATCATTACCACATAGAACTAAAAAGGGATAGCTACACAGCTTCACATAATCAGATTTAAAAGTTTGTGTGCTTGACGTAACACCAAAAACTTGCAATTCAGTTTGTTTCAGACATTAAAATTAAGTTATGTGATTGTGTAAGCAAATAGGGACTACTGCATTGGTATCCCATTTAAGAAATTATGTTTGTTGACAATGAACAATAGCAGTATTATGTACGTCAAGTAACACAAAAAGCATATCACATTTCATGAGTGAATTAACTTATGTTAAGAAACAGTGATATTAGATTTATAAATGTGGAGGAAACATGAGTTACACTAGCATGATGAGTTTTGTTGTGTTTATGTTCTTTGCTTATTAATGTTTGTCAACATTTATTGTTCTTTGGTTATACGGATGTGATTCACTGTTTTTGAATGGTTTTTGACATTCATTATCATTAAATTATTTGTTTGACACTCATTGTTTTTCACTTTTTTAATTGTACAATTGTTATGGAATAATAATGCTGATGATTTAAGATATACACATATGATATCATTTAGTACTAATTCTTAAAAAAAACATATTGGATTACTAAACAACCCACATATGCTTTCATATTCTTGTAGCTTTGCCCACAATACAACTTCAAATTTTAACTAATAAATGTGACATTCAGTGCTTTTCCTGTGTGACCTTCATGTATTAATTTTTACTTACCCAGGTAAATAATTTTGCTAACATAAAATTAATTTTACAAAAAACTGCAAACTATTGCAAAACAATGTCACCAGCAAACTATGAAATTATTATACTGTTTGAAAACTTTTATGTTGTATAATCCATGAACAATTAGGGTCTAACATCAAAGATATTATTATGTAATTAAGAGGCATATGTACATGGCACATTAAGGCCTTGTTACCGAGTTTTGCAGTGATTTTGAAAATAATTTTTTTACTGCTACCTAATACTCATATCAAAATTTTGCTCCACAGTTTTGAAACTTACGTTATAATATGTAGCTGAATTTTTTTGCAGAAATGTACTGAACATTTTTTTTTTTTAGATCTCATCACCCAAATTACTCTGTTTTTTTCATGAAATTAAGCAAAAATTAAGCAAAATATTTTTTTTTTTGCTGAAGAATGGTAAATTATTTTTAAAAATTCATCTACAGTATTGTGCATCGTGTGACTGCACATTGATTCAAATTTATTCAAAGATTTTGGTTAAAAAATATTTGAGTTATTGTCACCAGCCTGAAAAAAACTCAGGAATAAGCCCTTAATGATGTTGTAGAGCATTGCTCTCCTATTCTTTTCTACATAAAACTGCTTACTTTTTTTCCATTTATCTATCAAAAGAACACATAGTTGAAACTATGCTATCATTTTTAAAATGCTGCACGCTAATTGGAAACATGGTTTTTAATCCTCTCAAAAGAGCTAACTTTTGTTTAGACTGCTGCAACTACATAACTACTACCGGATTCACAGAGCACAACACTAGAAGCATGCATTGGACTTAACTACAATTTTTCCACTAATTAGGGTTACCACTTAAAAGTCCCAAAGTGGTACGAAAACACTGCACGTCAGTTTGGCTTGCCGTGAATACAAGTGAATAGGTTACTGTTGATAGTAGAAAGCTGAACCTTATCACTCGCCTCTCTCCACACATCAAACGTGGAAAATTACATCACGTACATAGGCCTCTTAAAACAGTCGTGCCTCTCTTCACAATTGTTCAAAACACTCTTCCTTCTTTACAATAAAGAACAGATCAATACAAAATAGTAAAACATCAAAATTTTAAGTACACTACAGGATAAGGAAGGCTAAACAAACAACTATGACTTCCTGTTGACTTAACATAGAATGAAAAAAAAATATCACATTTATGCTAGAAAGCAATGGAATATAAATCGTATTCAAGCTAACGAAAGAATATCTTCATCAAAATTCATGTAATGAGGAACATGCACAATTTTTGTACACGACTTAATTGTGCTGCAATTTTAAAGCAAAAGTTATAAGTTAATTCTAATATATATGATTTAATGAAGATATAGTACTACCAACAAAAAACTGAATTTTGTTTCAGAATGCATGCTGAAATGTTAAAATTTAATATGGTGCCCACAGTGACATTACCTGGTGAGACTGTGGCACTGCTTTCTGCTAGCTACCATTAGCAGACACTGCAGGAAGTTCAGGTCATCTTGACACTGCCTAAAATGGCTTTTCAGATGGTGTACAAGTGCACAGACACATTATAAAAACAACTGCCAAATAATTTTTGTTCCTGTCCCCCAAAGGTGGGGAAAAAAACTTTTTAACAATGTGTAAAAAAACATTTAAAACAGTGAATTACTACCATAATTGGGTATTTACTGCAATGAAGTACAGAAATAAGAATCTAATATAAAATTATATGACCTGATGCTGTATCAAGAGAGCCTAATTGCAGTGCTTGACATGCTCACAGGATGTGCAAAACAATCTACATGTGCAAAGTACTTAAGCACTTTAAGGGGTCCAAGTGGGGAAAGTCATAATTTTACATCTTTATGAAATAGTGTTAGGTTTATAGATGTTTCTTGGGAGTAATTTTTCCTCTTACAAAAAAATTATGCCTAACCAGTTTTCCCATAACGGCTTTTCAAAGTCAACACTTGCATGATTGTATTTCTTATAAGCCGCAGCAACCAACGAACAGAAATAAATTTACAAATTCACACTGAAACTACATGTCACAGGCCACTACTTAACATGTTTTAAAACCACACACAGACGCATTCACACATGCACACATACATGCACACGTGCACATGCAGACATACATACACTAACACCCATACACAAATGAAACATACACATAACATATACACATAACATGTACACAAACACACATTCAAACACACACAAAAAACAAACCACACACTATCAAACACAAGTAACATTCAAAACCTTTATACTAAAAAAAAAAAGAGCAAGGGTCCGAACACAAAACTGTATATATTCAAATATTCATAAAAAATTAATGCCTCCTGCAAACAGTAAGTTGGCAGCATATATTTTCTGTAAAACTTCTACCTTTCACCCTTTGTCAAACAGAAAATGCATAAAAGTTGAAGTGTGAAATATATTTAAGTGAACCATTAATTATTTGTAATGAAGTTTTGTTAGAAGTCTTCATTATTTATAATGAAATGTTGTTAGAAGCCTGGAACTGAGTTTTCATTGGTAAAGTTATTTAATGAAATCTGCTGATTATGTTATTTTAGCATGGTTATAACTCAACATATCCAAGAAAATAAAATTAAAGTTGTAATTTTTTTACTTAATGAGTCATATTAAAATACTATATATATATATATATATATATATATATATATATATATATATATATATATATATATAT
>PNEQ01003871.1:36365-78547 GCA_003012365.1 Medauroidea extradentata
ACAACATTTACCTGATATCCATTACTGTTTTCTCTACTTTATGTTAGACACAGCACAATACACAACCTCTCAAAACTTATACAATGTCTGATACTATAAAATCATAATTTTGAAAAACTAAGTGTGTCACTTACTATTTTAACACAACAAAAAATAACAAGCAATACAAGTAACACTTTGCATTCCATTATAAGCACATACCAAGATATTTTTGCCTAAGGAATTCAGTACTTATATACCCAATAGATTTAACGAAGTCTAAGATTATCATAATATCCACATGTGAAGAGTTTTCTGACGTAATTAAACAGCAAGTATTTGGCATTTGGCAGTGTCAGATTACCCGTCACAGCTTAAACAAAAATACATTTTGAAACACAAAACAACACGACACATATCCAATGAATTTCATGCTTCTAGAATTCCGAGATAAAATGCATTTCTTATAAGAAAATTAAAATACTGGTAGGGTACACAAGAAAACCAACTTTGCTTTAAGTTAGAACATGTCTGTTCTTGCCAGCAAGTATTAACCCTGCAACGTCATGAAATGGCAGCAATTTACATTAAGTTCTCAATGAGTTTGAAAGAGTAACCAGACTTTCTGAAATGTTTGAAAATTTTATTTTAAATTTAGGCTATTGTTTCAGGTATTTGCATTAAGCATACTTGAAATTTAGTAATAATTCTAAATACTGGTTATGTTCCCAACAAAAAATATACATGCATGTTCCCCACCAATGGACAGATCTACAACATTTTGAAGTTTATTTCACATTTAAAGTATGCCAAATGAAGTTTAAGTAGAACAGGACATGGAACCATGGAATAAATAAACAATTTTTGCAAACTTGCAAATGTGAAAATTTAATTCCTATTAATGAATTTTTACATCTCAAATCATTATAAATGTACGTAGAACTAAAAAAATGTATATAATAAAAAAATTTCTGAAAAAGCATACAAATGTTAAACAAATATTCATAAAACATATGGAACCTTTTTTCATCTTTTACACAAATAAATAAATCTCAATAATTAATTATATGTAATACATCAATGTAAAAGTTCGAAAGCAAGATCTGTCTTTCCACATTCAATTACCTGACTGCTGTGTTTCACGTTCCAAAGAGAAGTTTTGCCACAATGCTTGTCCTTCACTGACAGACACCACCGCACTACTTGGTTTGAAGCCCCATGCAGATGCCGTTATGTTATAAACTCCTGGCACCAACAGTCGCCAATATTCCCCTCTGTTGGTGGTTGTCACATTATGTGCAATATTTGACACAATTACTTCTGCTCCTTCTATACCATTTCCATTAACATCTGTGACCACACCTAAAAAAATTATATTCACATAGTCAATTATAATGAACCATGAACCTATATGTAACCCAAACTATACACAACATAGAAAGAAAACACTAGGCCAATCAATTATAATGAAACATGAACCTATTCATAACTCAAACTATTGCAAACGGAACAACAGCATTAGGCAAATACACTATAAATTTCAAATTTCAGTACCAGGCAATACGTAAAGAAAGTAAGGATAGAATGTCTACTAGAACAATATAGTATTTTGTGACAACTTGCAAAAAAAATCAGTTTTCTAATTCTTTCAATAAACTGTGTTAATCGAGAACGCAGCAAACACAAAGAGAATTTCTATTAAAATCTGAAAAGTCAATTAACACATTTTTACTGTTGATGAACAGTGATTCACACAAAACTTGGAAAAAGTGATTTGTCAATCAAACAAAAATACATTATTTGGAACACAGAAATCACACAAAGTGGTTTTAACGCCCCCCTCTAAAAAAATAATTTATTACACTAAAATATAAAAGACAAAAAATTCTCAAAAATTAATTAAGAAACAAGGAGATTGTATCTGCCAGCTTCTTATAGCAGGCAGTGTGAATTTTGGTCATCCTTGACGAGGACATAATGGAATGAAGTGTCTGCCTACTGTCAACAAGGCTCTGTCCTTGAGCTGTCTTTTCTCTCCACCTCCTTGAATGGTTTAGAGAAGGTGAGGAAAAAGCTAACAGACACAGTGGTTCGTAGTTCAATGTTGTTTTAAATGCTACATAAAAAATAGTGACTTATTAAGCCTTGCACAGTGAAGTTCAAATGGCAAGTTTTTTTTTTTATTTTCATAAAAAGTAATAGCTGTGGTGGTACCATAGCAACATGAGATTAAACAACACTAATACTGGTAATTTTAATGTTCTACATTAAGACTTTGCATTGGTTTTGTTACAATTTTGCCACTCTAATTTTCCTAGAACTCAAAATAAGGCTATGCATGTCTTGTTTGCAAACAGTCTTAGAGAGATTATCTCACAACCATGGCACTGTACAGATTCGCAAGCTGGAGTTCCAGAGCATAGTTTCCAGCAGTGACAAGCGCACATTGCCAGTTTGGCTGTCATGTGCTCATGTGTTGCTATCTCTTTTTTTCTCTCATGCTGTGTATGTGTGTGTAGCTTTGTGCCTCTGAGAAAGCAGATGTCTGCAGTATCCCCCCTTGCTATCTAAACAGCAAAAAAATAGACCCCAAAAATGGTTATACCAACAGAATACCGAACAACTTAATCAGATTTTTACATGCATAAAATAAATGTTCCACCTATATTCTTGAAAAACTGAATAATTATAGCTTGAAAAATTCGGAGTTTACTACATATCCTACAAAAAATATTACCGAAAGTAAGGGCAGTATTCTCAACTATTGTGTCAGATATAAGTTAAGATGATGTAACTCCATAAATCATACCTAAATTGGTCACTAATCTTATAGCTAAAACATTTAAACATTTTTCACAGCACAGACTTCTGAGTTCACAGATTCCCATTTTATTATTTACTAAACCATTCATTCTGGGTACATCTATCCATATTGATAACTGGATATGAGTTTCTTTACTCATTCTCTCATACTACGTCTAACAAGGTGACGTTAAAACTTACTACAACTGTATATAAAAATCACAAAACACCTTACCATCATGTAAATGGCTCATGACGTTACAGCCCGCCGTAGTCACACACATAAATTATGAACAACAGCATTATATGTCTTATTACTACCGGAACGATTTCACATATTGCTTGTACTTGAAGTCAGGCAATTTACTTTCTCAGACAATGTTGCTGTTCTCAGTTTAGGCTTTCATATTAACTTACAACACTATTCTGGTTTTTGATAATTTAAGTAACTATGTTGTAAATATTAAGAAATCCTTACAAATCAGATTTTATGACTGCCAACAACTGTAAAAGAGCATAAAACATTTGTAAATAATAGCTAGATTCTATATTTGAAAATTTTGTAATACTCTGCCTCAACTTATAAAAATATATATATATATATGGGTTTGTTTTGGTATGCAACAGCATCTTTTCACCTTTGTCTGTTTCAACAGTCAATACGATATATCCAATTGTTATACATTTGGAATCTGGTATACTGTTGTTACGAACACTATACTGTATTATTTTCACCAATATTTGTAACGGCGTAACCTTCAGTCCTGAAAGAGGTGTTTTATAGTACATTATTAGCATTAGTGAATAATCTTTGTCTACAATGTTTCATAATATACCTACCCACTTGTATACAATTTTGTCATTTACATACAAATAATGGGGTTTTGTTTATTTACAGTTACATGTAGCATTTGGAATTAGTTTTGTGGTGGTTGGATCTATAAATTTAAAATCTAGTATGTGTACGACAGAAATGTTTGATGTATGGAACATGTAGTAAAGTATGATCCTCTTTAATTACGTTGAATCAAGCTCTGCTGGATACAATTGGTCTGGCGTTTCCATGGTGCAAGATAAACGAGGGGGGGGGGGTAGAGGTGCATCTAGCAGAACACGTGTTCCATGGTGATGAAAGGACGGGATAGAAGAAATGGGAGTCTAGTCTAGGCTTTGAATTGAAAAAGGTGAGTTGCCAGCATTGTTTTTTGTAAGGTAGCAGCACAAGACATTAGTTTCTGAGTGCAGGACATAACAAGTCTTACGAAGAACCAACATGGTGTTGACTTTCTATAAGTAGTACCTCTATTTGGTTAGCAAACAGTTGGAGTATGTGTGTGCGGAGTTCTGTAGAGCAACGTGCTTGAGGTAGGCGCCCGTCAAAAAATGTATACTTAAAGAGGGCATGGTAGGTAAATATATGCCGAGTTCTACAATTGTTTGAAAGTCAATACAGAAAAACTAAAAAACAACAATCCCCAATAATTATATTTGCAAACTTTATTAGCAAACATTTACCCAGAATGACATATTTGTTAAGCGTGATCTTGTAAATTTCAGAACAGAGAGCACACACTTTTGTACAGTAATCATACCCAGCAGCGCATTTCCTCCAACCTGTTGTTGATAAGGAAATACAAAGTATGGTAGAAGCTAACGTTATTGAAAGACGAAGCTTGGAATGCCTGAACCAATTTGTAGCTGTACAGAAAACAAGGGAGGATAAAACTAATGGACAAATTATTACAAAATCTTTTTGTTCATATTTAAAAAAAAAATTGATTTAGTTGCTGCTTACTAGCAAATTCCACTTGCACCAGAACTCAGGTCAGTCACAGCATTTCATGCATTAAGTAAAAACATGTTGATATTAAAGATTACTTTTTGTCTAAATGTTTCTGTCAATAATTTTATTTGACATCTCAAAGAGGTATAAGAACCTGAAATACTCTAAATGGTTACCATCTATGTAGAAGATATTTTGATCACTAAAAATATTCAAAGAACAAAGTTTTCTGTTACAGAAAGTACTCAAGAAATTGCAAGAAAATGGTATGACAGCGAGTTTGAAGAAGTTAGAATAAAAAAAAAATTGGATTTTCAGACAATTCGATGAGCACAAAGGGAATTAGAATACATTCTAGGAAAATCTCCACAATCTGATAATATTCTTGTCCAGAAAATCTTTAACAGTTACAAAGGGTCATGGTTTTTTTTTAAAGGAAGAATATTAAGAATATCTGCAGTATTTCCACACCACTTAGGATATTAACGCAAAAGGAGAATAATTTGGACCGAAGAAAGAAACAGGGTGGAGGCAGTTAAACTAAAATATAAGTTGGAAAAATAAACTTTATTGCATCATCCTAGGCTTGAGGATAGATTTTACATTGCATGTGCTGCATACATTGAAGCTGTATGAGAAATGCTTTTTTAAATAAGAGATGGATAAATTTCAATAAATTTTGGAAGTAAAGCTCTTAATTCAGCAGAAATAGGATACAACATTACTGAAAATAATTTTTTAGTGTTTGCTTGTGCCAAAATTAGGACAAACATTTATGGTTAAGAAACCACAGCACTAACTTATCACAAAGCCTCGTGCCAAATAAAAACATGCAGACTTTTACATGGAAAGATTACTCTGGGCCTTGCTACAGGATAAACTTAGGAAAGAACATGTTCCATGAAAACCACATATAGCAGCGGATGCACTTTCTAGAAGTACGGCAGATGTAAAGGCATTTGACATTTACCTTGCTTTATCTAGTATTTTGTAAATCATCTAATATGCGAACAAACAAAAGCAATGAACAGAAAATGTCAAGGAAACCAAATCATTGATAGTAGTGTACGCAGGTTTGTTTGGCCCTCTGCCAAAAGGTAAAGGTATTATGAAATAACATTTTAGTTGCACTTTATGTTTAGGGATAGAGAATAGGTGTATCACCAAACTGCTAATCCAGCTGAACGAGCAATGAAGGAGTTGTGCAGGATAGTCAGACTGTACTGACACAAAAAAAAAACAGCATCTGGGTTTCTATAGTGCGTGCTGTAGAGAACATGATAAATTGTTGTTTCCATGAGAGTATGGGGTGTACTCATGTAAAAGTAATTGGGAAGGGGGTCAGTAAAACTGTTCTTCAGACCATTTTGTTTGTCGAATTGGCATAGATGGGGTTCTATCAGAGACGTGCTGCTTCATCTCGTTGAGCTGTCAGGCTGTAGCAGATGATACAGGCAAGCAGACTGCTCTTTCCCTCCCCAGCCATCGGCATTGTAGCCAGGTAGTGCCAAGTATCTTCTCTTCCGGTAGGGGGACTACCACGCTGTTACTCACTCCCTCCCTTTCCCAGCAGTTGGCCATAAAACGAGTAGAGCCATCTCCCCAGGTTGCAGGGTCAGGCCAATACTCTGTGAGGGTATTGGTCATGCTCATCCACCCACTACCTATAAGGGCCTAGAGAGGAAAGAGATTTTTCACTAAATGTTATGGATATGCATGAAATGTCACTAAAGTAATGACATCGCTGTTGTTACTTTGGCTGCTGAAATATTTGTATCAATTGTGTGGATACCATCTCTACGTTTCTCTTCTCTGCCCATGATACAGACAGGATACTACTTGCTATTTATTTAAGAGCTATAAAGAAAGGATGTTGGCACAAAACAAAAAGGCAGCTTGTTACTTTTATTCCAGACTGGAAATCAAACCTAAGTTCTACCTAGCACCTTAAAAATAAGAACTGTAAAGAAACAATGTCATAATTAAGTAGAAAGACACATAGGCAGACAATTATACTTATTAATTTCTTATGCGTGTTGTAAATTGCTTAGACACAGGTGAAAACTGCGAAAATTTTCAGTTACAGTTGAGTTCAGCGTGTAGTGCCGTGTATTATTAGAGAAAGGGTTTACTAAATTAAAGTCCAACAATTCACAAACATTATGTAGCGACATGGCAGAACTTCCATTCATTCAACACAATACCAATACACTAACAACAAAAAAATATAACGCTGGACATGTAAACACTACATAGTAACTTGGCAAACAGTCAACATTTCTCACAATAAATAAATGTTCCTGATGCTTGAGTAAGCAGTAATAATGTCAATAGTACAATAACATTTTAATATCAGTCTGCTCGTCGTAGTGCCCACCAGAGAGTTATGATACACACACTTCGAGTCCTTGTACAGCAGGATACTTTCAGTGTTTCCAAGCAATTTAAAGTGTATGCTATTTGTGTTGTCTTAAGCCATCTCCTCGACTATTTTAAATAATACACTACCCTAGAATTGAGTGGAGAATGTTAGGGCAGTAGCTGATGTAACAAAAAATGCTTCAATAGTGTTTGTTTACTTTTCACTTAAGATCCCTGAAAGAGTGGAAACCTTGAAACCACCAAGGATGTTAAGCTATGGACATGGTAATTACTTATGTGTCTATTTATATGTATTATATATATATATAAAGTATATGACACATAAATTAAATTTTCTAACATGCAATAATTGCGCTATTGGTAAAACATACTTTCCATTCACAGCTGCAGAATGTGATGGCATTTTTACTATCAAAATGTTTATCAGTGTGTTGTTGAATCATCTTGAACTAAGGTATTCTTAACGTAGATATCCTGTAAGACAGCCATGCAACTACCTTTGTATCAAAACAGAAGCTATTCTGTAGCAAAAATTCTTACGAGTTGTGAAAATCTGACAAAGATTTTATTAGCATGAAATGTGCATGCATGAGAGTAGCTAACACATCTTACCCTACAAACAAAATTTTTTTATGAATGGAAATTGAGAGAATTACAAAAATTACAATAATCTTATGGGGGGGGGGTCATCAGATAGCATAATTTTCTTGAAAATTTAAAATATTAGAGATGCACAGATACAACATTTTACCAATACAGATCACGATACTGATACCTTTATTCACCACTGATACTGATATCTATACCTGCATTTGCATGGCAATACCAGCAGTGACAATACATGCAAAGCATACATTAAAAATTCAGTGCAATAACAGCTTTTCTTCAAGGCAGATATTTTGTGATGTATCATATTGTCGCCTACATACCAAAACCTCATAAAAGTCATTTTTGGCCAAAAAATGTTTTATGGTGGAAACTGTTAGAAAAAATTCACTTTCCAACATACCAAAACCTTGTAAATTACCTGACAGCACTGAGCCAGCAAATTGTTCATTTTAAAAACCATGTACGTAAAAGGGGAAAAAAATCTACTTCCTAAACATTGTATGTGAACACTTTTCATGCGAGGATGATGCTGGAATGTATGCCATGTTTTGTTCTCTGCTGTTTTATTGTTATTGTTTACCAGATGAAGAATAATATCTGCACAAGTCTTTATTGCAAATAATTTTGTACTTTAATTTAAGCATTTAACGCAAGTGATGTTATGCATATAACCAACTTGTAACACATTTTGATTTTTCATTTCACTGTGAAAACATGGATGAAAATGCCGACCTCAACACACATTTCACAACGAATGCCTGCACATCCAGAGTCAAACAAGTCAGCAATATGATGTTTATTTGAGGGAACATTCATGTAACCGAATGGGATGTTCTCAAAATGAAATTCCTCAAATTACTGGACCTCAAAATGATGATTCACTGTCTGAAGGCGAAGGACAAGTTTTTGTGTCTATTTGTAAAAGCTCTCTTTCACAAATTGATGTTTCTGTGAAAGACACTGTAGATATTTAGTTTCCATAAATTTATTTTTCAAGTATTCTCAATGTTACTGATATTAACACTAATATAAACATACTCGAAAATGTGAAAGTCATATCTGGTGCTAACGATGCAATTTTTGTTTCTGAGAACATTCTGAAAGTGGCACCTGAAAAATTTTACTAACTTTGGCACTAATATAGACTCCGTTGGAAATGTAAAAGTTGTAGCTGGTGCTAACGAAGTAATTTCCGATCCTGAGAACATTCTGCAACTTATACCTGAAAGTGACTATGATATTCGTGAATAACCTCTAAAAAAGAAGAAGAAATCTGATCCAAGCACATGGGAAAAAAACAACAAAATTAAAAAAAATCATATAAAAGGAATGCCTTATACATGGGTGTAAAAAATTGAATCTGGAGATTACACGTACACAACTAAGAAACAAGCAAAACAAATTGGTGAGAGATGCACCTCATCTGAATGTGCTAAGATCCGAGACTGCAATAAAATCAAAGATCAAGAAAGAAAGGCACTTTGTAATTATTTCTGGGCAAATATGGACTGGAATTAGCTCAAAGTTTATGTATGCAGCCATGTGTCAGTATCACCTCCAAAATACCGCAGAAAGGAATGTGCAGAAGACGCACCGAGAAAACTGTCTGCATTCAAATACCATCTCAAGTCGATGGGGTTTGTCATCACATGTGCAAAAAATTTTTTGAGTTTAACTATATGGAATGTGGATTTTGAAATGATGTTAGAATATCAAGTTAATTTTGATAACTATTCACAATTTAATTCCAAAACCTTGTACAGTATGTATTTTTTCTTACTTCCCAATCCTTGTATGTTATATATTTATTTATGACTCTTTACAAATAAACTAAAACTTCATTGTAGCTTATTAAAAACTTGTTTCTTAAAATTATAGAAAATGTAAATAAATATTGATGACTACACTAACTATCCTTAATTTATAAACAAAAAAAATGTGTCTCCTGAAAAATTTAAATTTTTCGCATATGAGGTTTTCGTATGTAAGTGACGATATACTGTAATGATGTTCTTACATATTTATGTACGCTAATATAAGTATTTACAAGAACAGTTGTTAAAATTACTATCCACAATTAGCACACTTCTTCAAAAATTATAATTTTCTTGCATAAAAAAATTAGCAAAGTAAATTTAAAAACTAAACCTTCAAGTTTTTTACAAAAAGTAACAGAAGTAGCTGTCTACTAGGTAATTCTTAACACAGCGCTCCTTAACTTAACTTATTTCAGTGCCTTTACCGTAGCTTCCAAACATTATTCAAAAACACCGCACAACCACTAAAATTGTGAAAAATCCTTTTCATATTATGAAAAACATTAAAACTTTAAAAATAATTTGTTACACGACTACAGCATCTGTTTTCTCTCGTTTAATTCACTTCCATATAAAAAAAACAGACAGTGGCTTAGGGCTGGGATGGAGAAAAAAAAATATTTGCTCACTAGAGTTTCAAATAATACAGGCAAATAAAGGAGACAACCATAAAGTAAGTAATGAAGTGACAGAAAACATTCAACAGTTGTGACAGTTAAAGAGAGGGGAGAAATGTCTTTAATGAGCGGAAAATGACTATGTGACAAACATTGCATCATGAAAGTAGCTGCTAGATCTGACTGAAGCACAAAACTGGCAACAGTTCACTGGCCAGCAAGCCGGTTACAGCACAGCAACTCGGCAACCATGCATCTGCCACGTGCCAATTCCCTCCACGGCCCTAGTACCTACCATCTTATATCATGGCTGTACAACTGATAACTGCTTGTGTGATGAAAGCAGCAAGGAGTTTACTAGAGGAGGAGTGGAAATGGGAAGGAGAGTTTATGTTATGCAAGTGAAAAAAAGGAGCGGGAAGGAGTGTGTGAAGTGCCGGACTGTGGGCAAAAAGAGAGGGCGTGTTTTGAGGGTAAGAAAGACTGGATGTAGGAATCGTAACAAAAACGAAGGATGGTTACTAGCTCTTCTTAAAATGTCCCGACATAGATGGAGATGAGAGAAAATCTTCAGATGTGCAACACAGTGGACAGTAGGGCCCACAACAGTGATAGCAGACCTTATTGCTGTGTGTGTGATCTCCGTAGGAAACTAGTGAGCCAACAACAATGTGATGTTATGTGAGGAGAGGAATTCATGTTCTTTCTCGCACTTTCCACCTCTTTCCTTATATTTCCTTCTTTAGCCAGCCATATGTATAGAGGGAGGGATGATCTTTTTTACTTTCCCTCAACACCTCATCCCCAAGCTAGGCACTCTAAAAATAGCTGGCCATATGTCTAGAGGGAGGGATGATCTATTTAACTTTCCCTCAACACCTCATCCCCAAGCTAGGCACTCTAAAAATAGCTTGCCATATGTCTCGAGGGAGGGATGATCTTTTTTTACTTTCCCTCAACACCTCATCCCCAAGCTAGGCACTCTAAAAATAGCTTGACTTGCCAACCAGGTGCAGTAGAATGACAGCCATGTATGTTTTTCCCGCCGCTCAACAGCTATTCTTGTTAATGATGACACATACAAAATAACTACCACATAAATTCATTTTGTTATTCATATTTTGTAATATACTGATACAATAACATGTTGCATGTACTGGAGTATAAAATATGCCGGCATTTAAGATACATGGTATCAGTCTAGTTATCCGTAGAAAGTGAAGAAAATATATATACTGATAAACAGCAGATACTACCAATTTTACTGATACTTAGTACCAGTTATCAGTATCAGCACATCCCTAAAAAAATTTTTAAAACTTTGTGCGTTAAATTTTTGTTACAAAATTCTTGAAAAAAAATGATTTTACTTTAATTTTATGCATGACTTGCTTTAATAAAAAAAAATTATTGGACAAATACTGTGACATTGAGGCACAAGCCGTAAGTGATTTTGCATGAAATGACTGACCTTGAAGCGTTCATCAAATACAGTATCACCTTAATCAGCAAGACTTAACTACTGTGCTATTCGAGGAAACAATGTATCATCAAAGGACTGCACTGCCAGCATCAAAATGTGATCCAGTAGTTATGAAACACTTCTCTTTACAACAAATCAGAGCACCAACAACAAGAATTTGTTGATAAGGTGACAGACTAAACTAAGAAAAACATGAGAACCATTAATAAACATTCCAGAAAAAAACCAAACCAATCTGAAGAATATACTTAAGTAATATAAGGCGACAAGCAAATCAATATTCAGGAAATTAGAACAGTATAGCTATAATTTACAGTTTCTCAAGATATCATATCATGTAAGCCAATCAAAGATGAAACAGCAGATAACTAAACAAAAGTATTTGCTTTCACACGGATATTAAAACTATGTTCATAAAGCCATAATATCAGATAAAGGAAGCAATTTCATGTAGAAGCTTGTCAAACAAGACTGCAAATCACAGAAGACTTAATAAGCTACACACATTATAAAGGCACTCAGAAGTAAATGGATAAACAGAAAGATCATTGTTTGATGATGAAAATTAAGTTATGTCAATACTGGAATACGTAATTGCTACACATAGTGCCTACATACAGCATAAAAATTAATTGAAACAAAAAACTCAGCCCAAAACTTGTTTATGGAATAACAATGTCTAAAAATTTCAACCACATCAATATTTCAGAAGATGACAGCAATGGGCACATGCTACAATTGACTACTAAAATACATTAGGTTGGGAAGCAAGTGTGCCAGCCCAATCACATAGCATTCGTTCAGAAATCTGGCCAACATGACAAAAAAAGGAGTCACGCCAATGTACAGAGTAGAAAACTATATACACAATAACAAAGGCCAAGTGAGAAAATTGAAGTCAGGTGTTTAGGACTACCAAATTCTGATAGTGAAGTCTCCTATAGCACTGACACTCAAGATGCCACTTAGGACCACAGTTATACACACTAATCACATGAAGCATAAAGCTGCATACCAGTAATTAGACAACCAGTTATTGACCATGTGGACAACTCCAACAGACCAGATTGAAGGCAATGAAAGAAGTAAACAAGGTCACTACTCATCACATCAGCTCACACAAATGGACTACCTGGATGTTCCAGTAAGAAGTGTTCTTTATAGATTCCTCCTGAAACAAGTCCCCCATTACAGTACGAACAATTTGTAGCTACAAGCTGAGAAACCAAAGAAAGAAATTCAGCTAGTGAATGTTACTGTAAAATTACTGCGATCAGGGACCCAGTCACTTCTTTGCTTGTGTTTTAAAGTCATTTTTTTTTCAGTTAAAAATAAAAATTAGTTGGAAGCGAAAACAAGATATAAATCTAATTTTGTGTTGCATGTTTTGTTGAGGTTTCTATGCAGAAAAGTAAGATTACACAGACTGTACTGCAGTCAAATAGATAACATTTGACTGCTATATATTTGTCAAGTAGCCTGTGTTGTTTGTTCAGTAGATCATAACCTGACAAAATTTGAGTGAGCATAAAGATGGTTATACAGTAAAACTCGCTTAAGACATTCTCGCAAAATACTTTTTCCCAGCTAAGATGTTCGGTGTAAGTAGTCCCACCATTTTGCCTATGTTTATGTACTATCATTTCCCGCACTTAAAGTTTTCAATTATGTAGCATTCCTCGATAATACAATTCATTTTTTCCAGCCTAAAACTCATTATTTGTTTTAATTTTCCACGAGTTGTACACTTTCACATCGCAATAACCTACTTTTCATAATGTTTAAGACGTAAAATGTAAACACAGCTAAAAAAAATAGATGTTGCAGGGTAGCCAACATCTTGTAGGCAAAATTCTCACTGAAGTAAAAAAATTTCTTGACATTAAAAATAAATTTTCCGTTGAAAAGTAACATTCGTTCAGTTTGCAGTGCTACCGTTGGCAACACTTTTTTCTCTGCTGGAAAATAGTAAACAGCGACATTGTTTCCTTTTACGTTTTTACTTTGGTTAACGGTTACTTCAAGGACCTAGGAAATGTAGTAAATCGTTGCGTGATTGTGCAAGTTTAATGTTGTTTTTTATAAGTTAAACTTTTGAAATGGCTTCGAATAAGAGTGGGATTAAACGGAAAGCACTAACTGTGAAAGAAAAGTTGGAAATTATTCAAAAAGTGCAATCCAACCCGACAACGCCACGTGTGCTTATCGCCAAAGAACTTGGGATGGCACCATTGACTGTAAACACCATCTTTTCAAAACGGGAAGAAATTTTCGCCGACGCTGCCAATACATCATCTGTACGGAAAAAGGAAAAACTGGAAAGTATGAAGGCATTGAAAAGTCTTTAGTGGAGTGGTTTAAGCAAGCAAGAGCGCAAAATATTCCTATAAATGGGACCATTATTAAAGAAAAGGCTGAGCAGATTGCACTTCAACTGAACGTGGAATTTCAAGCATCAAACGGCTGGATTGATCGTTTGAAAAACAGGTTTGGGATAGTGTACAGAACAGTAAGTGGGAAGGCAGAAAGTGTACAGCAAGAATCAGTTGATGCATGGAAACAGTTGTTACCTACCCTCTTATTGGAATACTCACCTAGCAATGTTTTTAATGTTGACGAGTTTGGACTGTTTTTTTAATTTACTGCCAGATAAAACACTTGCTTTTAAAGGAGAAACATGTCATGGAGGAAAGTGGAGTAAGGTAAGGTTAACTGTTTTAGTTGGAGCAAACATGGATGGTTCTGAGAAGCTACCACTACTAGTTATTGGCAATTCAAAAAACCTAGATGTTTTAAAAACATAAAAACCCTGCCTTGTCGATACACAAGTAACAAGCCTACTTGGATGACTTGTGCCATTTTTGAACAGTATCTGCATTCTATTGATGCCAAGATGGGGTGCAAAAATACGACAATTCTGCTCTTCATGGATCATTGCCCTGCACACCCAAAGAACGTTGCGAAACATCAAGATACACTTTCTCCCCTTAAATTCCTCATCTGTACTTCAACCACTTGATCAGGGGATCATTAAAGTGGTGAAACAACGTTTTCGCAAGCATCTTGTTTGCAGGTTGTTAGTGAAGATGAAACCTGGGTACGATGTCAAGATTTCCATCTTGGAGGCAATGCACTTCCTAGCTGCCTCTTGGGAAACCTTGGAGTCACAGACAATTTCCAACTGTTTCAAGAAGGCAGGATTTGGTGAGCCCACAACCACTGATCCTGAAATCGTCGACAACTGTGAGACTGTTTGGAAGAATCTTCAGGATACAAGAAATGTATCCTGCAATTTTCAAGACTTTGTTGCTGCAGATGATCACATTGCCACATGTGGATTACAAACTGTTCAAGACTTGTGGGAAGAGCAGAAGAACCAGGACAGTGATGAAGAGGAAGAAGATGGGGTTGCAGACACAACAGCGAAACCAACATGTTCTGAAGCAGTCGGCCACCTTGAAAGTTTGAGAAGTTTTGTGACCAGCACATCAGATGTTCCAGATGATGTTTGGAAAAGTTTGTGGAACTTGGAGAGTTACATACTCTTGCAGTCGCAAAAAAGTTATAAGCAAAAAACTCTACATGATTTTTTTCAAAAGAAGTAGGGCATGGCATATCAGTTTCCATTTTCATGCTGTTGGCTCTTCAGCAATTGAAAGTAAGTACACTGTAAAATTGTAAATAGTATTTAGTGTTTTAAGATATAGGCCTAACACTGTATCCATTTCAATGTTGTGTATTGTTGATTTACCATATTGTTTAACTAATTACTGTATTAACAACTTTAAAATGTAATTGATTTGGTGCCAAATATGTTGACTAAGAATTTACTTCAGTATTTTTTGCTATCATATTTGTAGTGAAACATGATTTTATCCTTATTTATGCATTTTTTGCCAATTAAAAATCTCAAGCCGCAATCTAAAAAATTGTTGTTTTCCCACTTAAGAAGTTTTCCCAGCTAATATGTTTTTGGTTACATTTCCCTTGAAAAACGTCTTAACAGAGTTTTACTGTATGTGTTAGATAAGTTTCTCTAATGACTCAAATTTATAGGTGTGAGGAGGTGCGACTGTAATGGGCAAATTGATTTACAACACAACTAGCCCCACAAGCTCATTCTTACGAACTTTTCAAGAAGTCAATCAATCAAACCTCTACTAAATGTTCAGTTTTGGTGTAAACTGCACTATGTAATTTTTATGCCTAATAACATTGTCAGTTAGGCAGTAAACTGTGTGAAGTTAATGCTATACTATACAATACAAAATCGAACTTATGAAAAATTATATATGTAACAAATTCAAGAACATAACCCTTACATAAATTGGAGCCTGACAACTCCAAGTGTGCACCGAGTGAGATAAAAACCACCCGTGACTTGCGTATGGCAAAATTGCTCTGTGCTAATAATAATGCTTGATATTTAACAGTACTTCTTATTAAGATTATGTATTTGTATTAACTGTAGCAACACAAACATTTTTACATGGATCCCGGTAAATTCAATAACCTTTAAGGAAGTTTGCTGTTAGAAAAGTGTGAGAGTGTTGAGGTGGCATGCCTGCACGATGTAGATGCCTTATCACTTCTGCCAGCCATCCCACCACAATCTAAAGAGTTTCAGCCTCCCCCCCCCCCATACATATAATGCAAGTCGTTCGCCTGTGTCTTCAGTTGCCTAGAGCGTGGCTCCCAATGAGTCTTCTATGCACTCACTCCTCTCCCTGGACTACCTTCTGTGTAAGGAGGCCATAGGACAACCTATAGCCTTCCTGGCCTATCTTATATGTGAGCCAAAGTTAACGTTTCCTTTACTTTCTTATCATCACCCGGACTACATAGTACGCAAGGAGGCTACAGACAATTCCTTCTCATCACCAGGACTACTTCCTACGTCCAGGGGCCAGAGGCCAACTCCTATCCACTCCAGACTATTTCCTGCAAAATGGGGTCATAGGATACTCCTAACTTTAGGCTATAGGCCATTCCTCTTTACACCCCAACGCCTAGTGACTCTAAGGGAGATGGAGGCCCCTTCAATATCCGCTCTAGTCATGCACTTCACAGCCATAATAAAGGTACATGCCCACTAGTATGTGCTCTAGTCATGTGCCACACAGCCATAGTATAACTCTGATCTAAAAAACAAAAGAAAGCTGCAGCTTGTGCAAAATATCCAGCAAATGGACAGGGAAAGCGTGGGTACTAGCGAATGGATTAAGGAAATAGAGGAGCATGTTAGGGAAATACATTCTTCAGCAGGCTCATTGGTGAGACAACTTACTGACTACAGCCTTAGTTCAAGCTCTAAAATTAATAAAACACAAGCAGAGTGGATAGTGCCAAAGATCATAGAACTTGATGGAATGATCAACCACATTCTGATCGAAAATTCCAAGTTGGTAGGTTTAGTCAAGGGATTGGAACACAGTGGTAAATACCCAAGTGAACAACAGCACCAAGAAGGCACCCATAATATGACCCATGCCCAGATTTTTGGAGGCACCAGTGGAAAGAAAGAGGTAAGGCTTAAACCTGCCAAGAAAGTGGTCCTTGTTTATCCAGAAAAGGAAGGAGTTTCCAGCAAGGAAACAAGGAAAATTGTACAAACTTCTATTGACCCAAAAAGTGAAGGACTCAAGATACGGAATTTTAGGGAAATAAAAAATGGAGGGATAATGATTGAGGCAGGAGATGCTGAAACATTCAAAGTCATCAAAGGCCAGACCAGCAAAATAAAGGAGTTAGGACTGAAATTGGAGTCGCCCATAAAACGAGGTCCGAAAGTGGTAATATACGATGTATCTAGGAAGAAGACAAGAAGGACCTTCTAGAGACTATACATGGTCAAAATTTCAAAGATACAGAGGTGACAGTTGATGACTTCAAAAGCAAGATAAAGGTCAGTCACAGGACTGGTAAGAAGTCAAACGAAGACTATGTAAATGTAGTACTAGAGTGTACTTATGACATAAGAAATACGATGATTAAGCAGGAAAGAATGTATATTGGGTTTCATTCCTGTAATGTGAGAGACTACCTAGTGCCAACAAGGTGCTACAAGTGCCAAAGATATGGTCACCTTGCTGAAAAGTGTAGTTCAGAGCAGTGTTGCTCACAATGTGGTAAAGAAGGGCACAAATTTGCAGATTGCCCGAATAAAAATAAAGGTGATAAATGTGCCAACTGCATAAGGGACAACAAGGCATTTGAGCACCGTGTAGACTCCAGGGAATGTCCTGCCTATGAGCGAGCCACCAATGTGGAAGAATCAAGAATTGATTATGGCTTTTAAGATGATGAACTATCAATTGAGGTGTGGTCAGATCAATTTTCAACGATCTGCAATGGCGAACTCTGAGCTAAACAGAGTGGTGATTGAGCACAATCTGGATTTGGTACTGTTCCAAGAGCCATATGCTCCCTTTGGTAAAGTGGTAGGGCTAATGGGCGATGTGTTTACAATCGGTGAGAATATCCAAGCTGGAGTATTAAGGGCAAACAATTTGATAGATGTGTCTATGATCAGCAGTGTATCTAATACACACCATGTGTGTGTGCAGATTTCAACTCCATCCCTCCAGCTGTGGATGGTGTCCTCATACTTCCAGTACATGGATAATACCAGGGATCATCTAGACAGATGGGATGTTATTATTTATCTTCTATGCATGGGAAACCACTGGTCATGTGTGGTGATGTTAATGCTAAGTCAGAACTATGGCACTCCCTTACAACAGATAATGCAGGGGAAGAACTAAATGAGTATATTTTAGCTCAGGAACTTCACATACAGAACCTGGAAGGACACCTAACAACATATGTGTCTCCAGCTCATGGAACAGAGTCCAATATTGATGTCACTACTATAAATAATAAAGCACATGAAATGGTACATGAATGGAGAGTCACTGAGGACTCCTCGAGTGACTACAGGCTCATAATATTTGAGGTAATGGGTGAGAGACGACAGCAAATTGCCAATGAAGCTGACCCACAGGATGAAATCAGATATGTACACAATAATGCAAATTGGAGGCAAGTTGACCTTGCCCTGTTGAATAAGCTAGAAATGGAAGATGCCAACCTCAAATCAAAAGACCTTGAAATCAGAGCAGAAGCCATCACAAGAGTCATCAAAAGTACATGTGACAAAGAACTGAAAAAGACTCAATGTGGACTCCCACATATGTCTTGGTGGGATAGAGAACTTGAAGAGGAAAGAGGCAGAGTTCGGAGGGCAAGGAAACGACTTCATAGACTCCGTGGAGAAGAAAGAGTAAGGATGGCAGCTGAATATAAGATTCTCAAACAGGCTTACTTCAACAGGGTAAGACACACGAAAAGAGAGTCCTGGACAAAATTTGCATCTGAGAAAGGCAATGAAGATCCCTTTGGTGTAGCATACAAGGTCTTCTGGTAAATTAAAAGGGACAATGACTCTGCCCTACCTCAAAGAAAATGGAGTACCACTAAATGACATGAGCCTAAGCATGAGACTGCTAATTAACACTCTGTTACCAGATGACTCCCGAACTGATGACACTGAGGAGCATGCCAGCAAAAGGTGGGAAATGTTAGAGCTACCAGATACAAAAGATTCACCATAATTTACTCCAGAAGAATTGAAGGTTACCATTCATGGGTTAAAGAATGGCAAGGCTCCTCGACATGATGGTCTTGGTGCAGAAATCATTAAGAGATGCTACTCAAGAATTAAGACTAATCTACTGAACCTGTACGATGACTTACTCCAGGCTGGCATGTTCCCAAGGATATGGAAAAATGGCGTTGTGAGGATCCTGCATAAGGGTGAGGGTAAAGACCCGACACCGGCCAAATCTTACCGGCCACTAACACTGTTACCAGTCCTTGGCAAAGCATTTGAAAAACTTTTAAACAGGAGGCTGATTACAGCATTAGAAGCATACAGTGCCTTAAATGAAAGGCAGTATGGATTTCGTAAAGGCCTTAGTACGGAATCAGCACTTCACAATGTAAAGGAATATGTTGACACCTGCAATGCTAAATACATTATGGCTATATTCCTTGACATTTCAGGAGCATTTGACAATGCCTGGTGGCTGGAAGTTATGTATCAACTTAAAGCCAAAGGTTGCCTTAAGAACTTATATGCAGTGATTCTCAATTTATTCAAAGACAGAAGAAGCAGGTATAGCTTAAGTAACAATGTCATGGAAAAACTTCTTACAAACGGATGCCCTCAAGGGTCAGTACTTGGACCAAAACTTTGGAATATTTTATTTGATGGCTTACTAGATCTTGAAATGCCAGATGGTTGCACTGTGCTGGGATACGCAGATGACGGGCTCATACTCGTCTCAGGTGGGTCCAGAGCAACATTAGAGAAAAAAACGGCAGAGATTCTATCCAGTGTTGAAGACTGGGCAAGCAGAGTGAAATTAACCTTTTCTACACAGAAGACCAAGTGTATGCTACTAAAGGACAAACTTAAACGGTCTCCAGTGGTGCGATTTGCAGGAGGGCCTATCCAACGTGTATCTCAGCACAAGTACTTGGGATTCATCCTGGATGACAAGATGAGCTTCCTGCTGCATACTGATTATGTCAGTAAGAAAGCTGTTGTGACTTTGAGTCAGCTAAGATCCATTGGAACTACAGAATGGGGCTTAAACTTCAGGATATTAAAGAAAATCTATCACAGTGTCTTTGAGGTCATTATCGCCCATGGCTCAGACATATGGTATCACAGAGCAGAGTTGGTGGCAGCGAGAAGGAAGCTCATCAGTGCTCAGAGGTCGGCACTGTTAAGTATCACAAAGGCATATGCCTCAACATCGAATGATGCGTTCCCTGTCCTGGCTGGAGTGTTGCCTGTGGATCTGCTGGCCAGAGAAAGAGGATTATTGGTCGAACAACGCTGATGGCAAAGAAGGACGACATCATTATTAGATAAGAAAATGGCTAGAGAACAAACATTGCTAAGGTGGCAGTCAACTTGGAAAACTTCAGAAAAGAGGAGAATTACATTCGAGCTTTTTCGTGAAGTGGAAGACAGGATGAAATGAAACTGGATAACAGTAAACCACTACAGTGCACAAGTCATGGCAGGACATGGCAACTTCAAGGCTAAGTTGTACAGCATGAAATTGGTGGATTCACCTTTGTGTGATGTTTGTGGGACAGATGACACAATGGAACATATAGTATTGGAATGTCCCAAGACCGAAGACATACGAGAGGAATTCAAGGCACAACTACAAGACTACAGGATAGTTAACGTAGACCTGAAAGCTATACTCGCAAACAAAGAAATTTTTGAGAAGTGGAACAGCTTTGCTACAAAGATTGGGAAACGACTCGAAGATTTCGACCAGTGGCTAAGACAACTGGAGCAGGAGTAAAAGGCAGTAAAGATGCTAGAAAGATTAGGTTCCGATAACCCATAAGGTGCCCCCTGGGTAAAGGCCTAATTAAAACTGGGCCTGGGCGAACACTGATTGGCGAGGAGGGCAAGTTTTAAATGGATTACCAGCAGAAAGCCGTGTTTAGTAATTATGCTAGCACAGGCACAAAATCATCAAGAGGAGTCGCAAGAAAAGAAGAGGATATGTGCCGTGCACTGATTCACTCGCCCGAGTACAGTTTCAATGGGGTGGAAGGAAGGCGTGCTGGCCGTCAGGCCTAAAAAAAGTAGCCATAGTAAGGGCATGCGTCCAGTAGTATTAGGTTTAGTTATGTGCCCTGCGGCTACAGTACGGGCATGCACCCAATAGTTCCATAGTCAACGCGCGGTGCACAGCCACCTGTGGAACCCTGCCACCAGAACTCTGCAGTAATTGAACAGACTCGTCTTAACAATTGAAACATGGCAACAATGCAGCCTTTCACTTATGTGTGTAGCCACTCCTCAATTTCTGTTAATTACGTGTGTCACCACTCCTTTCCCAATTTAGTGTAATTTTCCATTTTCATTTTAAATCAGATAGCATTATTAATTAATTAGAGAGTTTTGAGTTATGCTTTTGAGTAATAGCGTACTTTTAATACCAATTTTGGAAAAGGAGGTGAAAGCCTTCTGCAGATGATTGTATCGCAGCAAATTACTGATATTAAAAGAAAAAGGACATCAACTGTTGTGTCTGGTTGGCTTTATTTTCTGCCTCTGTGGGTAGTGGAGTGCAGGCAGCTTTATAATCCTTTACTTTTTTCTTCTCTTTTCTTTACTGCAGTAGAATGTGACCCTACCCTCTAAAAATTCTGTGTCACTGCTTCTCTCCTCCCCTGGCCATGGCTGGCTGTCATATGCCTTATGTGGAAACACAGAAGGCTTTGCTGCAAGTGAACATTTAATTTTAGTGAATGTGTAATATTACTTTCTTCCCTGATTGTGCCATCCTTTAAATCTTGCTGTCCATGCCTGAAGCCTGCTAAATCTCTTATGTTAATGCATCCCTTTGTGTATTCCTTGGTCACAAGGAGAGTGAATAAAGTAATTATTGAATAAATTATGACCTACACACATCACCATAAATGTGCCGAGATTTTCTGCAGATACTGGACACTTCATGTAAAAGCATGTGAGCTTGCCTGACTCAAACAGGTTGTTTGTCGAGAGGCACATAATACCTCATATTACATTGTTTTTCAATCTAGCACATCCAGCATATTGCCATAACTATAAGTGAAATTTACAGAGTCACATATATTAAAAGTTGTAATTGTATCTGATACTAGCAATGCGCTCGCGGCTTTGCTCACGTGTGTCACTCAGAGCAGATAATATTTTCATTAACTGAAAAACCTCTTTGTACTCCTGGTAGTTCAGTCATTAAGTGTTCGAATGACAAAGCTGCTATTTTAACAAACTCTGCAGCACGATAAAAAACTATAGCTGCCCAAGTTTGTCCCTGTCACTAACAGCGACTATGCCTGGATCTTATTAACAATCATAGTGAAGTTGAATTTTGTGGGGTAATTGCATCTCTTAAATGTAAGAGGGTAATCAAATGAAATACAGTGAACCCTCGATAACTCGGACTAAAAGGGGGGAGAAGCTGTCTGAGTTACGATTTGTCCGTGTTATCGAGGGGCGTCCGGGGAGGAGAGGTAAGCAGTCTTTAATCACAAGAAACGTGAGGAAATCAGTACGCTATCATTTCTACAAGCAAAAGAGGCGGCAATATATACTGCTTTGTACGTATCAATTTACAGGAGGGAGTAGTGGAGAATATCACTATAATGTGGAGAACTATGAAAGAAAGAATGTCAAAGTACCTGGGCCGGCAGATTCTTTTTAATTTATTTTTTATGCTACTTCTGGCTGATCTTTTTTATTTGTGCTAGGAGTTGGCACCAAGGCACCTTTCTACCACATAAAAGTTCTCACCCCCTTCTCTTGTCTGGCTGATGACAGTCTATGTGCATGTGTGTGTATGTGTGTGTATGTGTGTGCATGTGTGTGCATGTGTGTTGTGTGTGTGTGTGTGTGAGATAAGCTCGGGTGGTAGAGCGCGAGCGGAAGTAGTCAAGGTCTACCGGTACATTCTCAACAGTAATACAAACACCGCACGTGACCACACGCATCTCACGAGATGTTTACGTTAAAAATTGCTCAACATCAGCATGTCACAGTGTCTGCAGACAGATGCTAGTTTCCTACGAGAATTTTTTTTTTCCAGGACCTCTTTGTTAGAATACGAGGCCAGGAGCAACGTAAATGTCTACTTTTCCTCCTTTTTTTTTGTTTAGTTGAAGTCTACGGCCGTGGTTGAAGTGATAATGTGCACTTGTAGGTCTCTCTTCATACTACCTGCATCGTCATAGATCAGTGACGTCTTTACACACACTTTGCACTTAAAATAAATTTCACAGATACCATCAACATTAACGGAAACTCAATAAAAGCCAATTCATTTTAATCATTTAACTTTCTCAAAAGCGAGGCCCTCCAGAATGTGCAGCCCGGGGCAAATGCCCCATTCTGCTCCCCCCTCCCCTTTATTTTATAATTTATTAAGCCCTGTTTTTTTTCGATATCGCGCCGGCCTCTAGCGTAGTGGATTAGGCACCAGTTTACGTTGCGAGAGGCCCTGGGTTCGAATCCTTGCTCGGGCATGGATGTTGTGTTCTTTCACCTCACTTCACCCTCATCGGCTTGTAAGACGTCGTTAAAGGGCCGTAAAACCCTCTCACCACCTTGCCTACATTGCAATGCAAACAAATGGCTTTTATTTTTTTTATTAATGTCCGGAACAAACTGTTTTGCAATCTTAAATTTATCGCACATACCACAACAAAATTAATTTTCCTTTAGGTACCGTTGTGACCTGTAGTTACCGTCCAATTCACCAGAATCATACTGAAATGTTTATTTATGACGCACGTGCGTGTCTGGCTTGCACGGTGAAGAGGGAGGAAAGTTAAAGAAGGGAGGTCTGCCTGCTGAGTTGCATCTCCACTCGCGCGCTTGCTCAGTTGCATCTCTACTCGCGCGCCTCGCTAGCAACATTTAACCACACGGAACTTGCCAGATATTTTACAGTGGGATTATTAAAGGCTATGTAGCGATGAGCAACTGCTTTTAAACCCTAATACTGTTTTTAAATAAAACGTGTTGGATTTAAATTAGGCAGACACAATTTTCTAATGATTTTGACCAAAAAATAATATAATTAAAATTAATTTTGTTTTTTGAAATTCTGTCCGAGTTATCCGAAGTCGGGGACATCGAGGTCTGAGTTATCGAGGGTTCACTGTACATAGTTTATACAGTATTTAGACTGATGTCCCCCGAGCACAACCTATGGTGATGGTGCCCTCAATAACATATTTGTTTTCAAAACCTTCACATGAAGTGCCATTAAGAAGTTTTGGCCAGATTATGATTAGCAGAAATATAAATGTATTTGGTGACCCAACCTAGAGGTTAGTGAGATGGTGTACGTGGGCTGATACTGTCGAGGAACTGCTGTAGATGATGGACTGCATAATTCATTTTTAACAACATTTGAACGACTTCATCTCAATTGCACTAATTTCAACTGCCTTGCAGTTCTTGTGTGTCAGAATTCCACATTTGCACTGCTGCTTTTAAAGGAATTTGAGCCCAGAACCTACCGAACAGTAGACCACAGCTACAAACAACTACACCTCATTTAGTCTAAATTAATCACGAAGACTAATTTTAATAATAAAATAATTTCGTCGGCTCCTAAAGGTTGTACAATAACACGTCTCGACAGAACTGTAGAATGAAACACCTGTATAGTTTATTTCTCGCTGGTCACACTTGCTTTTCGGATCATCTGCCTTGAATGTTTACCAACTAATGTTTCCTCTTTCATAATTAAGTTATCTTATAAAATATAATACTTGCATAACATTCTTAGGTACCTACGTAAGCATAATTCTGACATGAACATCACCTTAATATCTCTACTGGTTAGATAAGTATCATCGGCTGATAGAAAACTGATTTTATGCCTTTTTACTCTTTTAGGTGTAACGTAAATCCACATTTTCAATATTTGAATAAGTATCCAAGTGAAGCGAAAATCTTGATGATAGCCTTTTCATATGACCCGTGTATAATATTGAGAATTCAAATTTTGAAAAATCTTAAAACCTGCGGCCATTTAACCTAATCATCGACCTACAGCAAAAACAAACTGAATATCTCGATGGGCTCAATATATATTTAGGATTTATCTGAAACACATCCCAGGCCTTTTCCCCTCCTAAGATATTGATTACCAAAAATCCTTGAATGACATTTTAGACTTCTTATCTGGTGTCTCTTGGACATGAAAACACAACAACAACCTAATGGGTTCAAGATATATCGACGATTAATTTAAAACACATTTTATCACTTTTCATCCCTTTCACCTGTTTAGGTGGAAAATTTCAAAAAATCATTAAAACAATTTTCAGATAATTCAGTAAGCATCAATCTTAAACAAAAATCACTTCCCTGTATAAATATCAATGGGATCGATACATTTTAAGTGCAAAGTGTAAATCAAAAATACATTCTACCCTTGTGTTACACGTCTTTGGGGCCAAATTCGGAAAATATATTTAAATAGTATTTATATAGGTACATTCATATATATAAGCATTAACATAAAGCAAAGAGCACTTTAATACCTCAATTGGTTCGATAGATGTAGAGAAATAATCAAAAACACAATTCACGTATTTTCACCCCCTTAATTAAAGACTTCCGAAATGTTGAAGTCTTACGTTTATATATTTGTATACATATCTTATTGAAGTAAAAATTATGACAATATCCCATTGAGTTCGAGCTGTACAGATGATCCATAAAAAACTCTTTTCCCCCTTATTTACTCTTTGGGAGACAAATTTCAAAAAATCATGAAACAACATTTTGAGTATTCATATTAGCATAATTTTGAAGTAAAAGGCCACTCTGTATCGTGAAGGGTTCAACAGAAATCAATATAAATCAAAAACTTATTTGGGGTATT
This sequence comes from Medauroidea extradentata, assembly GCA_003012365.1. Taxonomy (NCBI): domain Eukaryota; kingdom Metazoa; phylum Arthropoda; class Insecta; order Phasmatodea; family Phasmatidae; genus Medauroidea; species Medauroidea extradentata. Next base: position 62,318 of record PNEQ01003871.1, read on the forward strand.
TTCACACCCTTAAAGGTGAAATTTAGAAAAAGCCTTAAATTGGCTAATATGCTTTTTTATGATTGACCCATTGAAGTAAAATTCATGACGATATGCCGTTAGGTTTGAGCTATGTAGACAAATCTTGTAAAACACATTTCACCCCTATTCACCACCTTAGGGGATGAATTTTGAAAAATCCCTTCTAGTGCTCACCTACCTACCGGGAACCCACACAAAAAATTTCACATTTCTAGGTCTAGCGGTTTGGGCTGCAGTTTGATATGTCAGTCAGTCAGTCAGTCAGTCAGTATTCTTTTTTATACACAGAGATAAAGCCATGTAGAATGTTAAGCCTAGTACAGACATTTTCCGTGTACATTAAAGAGAACATAATAGTGAACAAGAAAATTAACACTGAAGTGTATATTAGCTAGTAAGCACATAGCGTATAATCCACACCTGACACTAGTTTGTGAACAAGAAATCAGATTAAACAAATGTGCAGTCACTAATATAACAATGTCAAAGGTCTACTCTGTAAATCGTAAACCATCATTATTATAATTGTGAAACAAAACTTTTTCAGTATTAAATTAGTAATAAACACTTAACTAAACTATTATTATATTTGACTAGTAAAAGTAAGGTAATGAAAAATAGAACCATGCCTACATATCCATAGTATTTCACATGTGTCTTCTAATCAATAATGGTGAAAATTAATTAAACACAGATGCTTCTGCCATCTGATACCTTACTCCTAATCATTCTCAAATTCTGTGGTGTGCTACAAATCACATAGATTCCAAGAAACCAAATAACCCTCGTCAGCCTCCACCATTAATCCACTGTCCTACTCCCCCTCACTCTCCCCGTATTGTTTTCTGCAGGTGGTTGAATGTTTCCACCATATTAGCATCTTAAATGGGGCTTACACATACAATCCCGAGTAACTTGGTAGAAATGTGGTGGCAAAATTATATTTGTTCACACTAATATTACAGCAAAACTAATAGCAGCTTCTGAATACCATTAATGCAGCTAACTACGAATATATATTAACTGAGATGACACATATCAAACATTTATGTAATTATTCGTGCAAATACCACCCCACATAGACAATCACAGCTGCAATACATAATATATAATTTTTTTAAATTATGTCAGCCTTTAAATGCTACCCATCACACTGCAAACACCAATATATGGCTGAATTTTTCACCTGACATAAAAACAAAGCTGTAAATGATAGTTGGCTGGAAGCCCCCAAAATTTTTAATCATGACTTGTTTACCTCTTCTGCATCCAAAAGTTTGTTTAAAAGTGTTAGTTACCATTATAAACATGAAAGTATTCATTTAAATTTTCTGATACCTGGCAGCGAAGCCATGGAACTTCATTAACCATGTTGACACAATTCACAGAATGTTTGAATTATTCAGCAACATAGCATATATTATGTACACCAAATTCATTTGAAAATAAAATATGTTCTCTGACCACCCAATTTGTGGCATTTCGATGAAATACTCCATATTATGGCTGGTAGAGATAAGGAACTTCGTAATATAAAAAAAAAAAAAAACAGAAATAATGTTGCAAATTCTACAGGTTCTTAGCTTGAGTAAAACAAAATTCCTGTAATAAAATCAGCACATGAAATAAAATTAAAATTAAAAATGTACATTCAGTCAGGCAGAGTAACAAAAATGCAGCCAATATGTTGAGACAAATGAAATCATTATAAAAGTAAAACTCAACAATTTCCAATAACCGTAAATACACCAGTGGTACTGAATGAATATTTCCACATAATTTATATGTCAGTAAAAGCAGATAATAAACAACTTACACTACTAAAACCAAATTCTAAATGGGATCATCAAAACGATATAATTATATGACTAACTTATCCTAGAGCAGTAATGAAAGCTAAAGGTAGATTCAAGTCAGAAGGTGAAATTACAGACAAAGTAACTATTAAATTAATTTACTTAATGTTGTTGATAGTGGTTAGGAGTAGTAAAAGTTTGCTGCCTCAACTTTAATTATATAACCAAAGGGAAATACATGAAAAAACTAAACAATATTAAGTCAATAGCTTGCAAATAAGTTCTTGTACATCAGTCATTAGCATACTCACTGTCATTCATATGGTGGAAGTTGTGATGAACAAGAAAGTGAATACGTTCTTCTACAAGAAAAATGCCTGTGTTCTAGGCTTAAGATAATAAGGCTACTTTACGTGACCTGAAGAACAGGGGCAACATCAAACATCTCTGAAAGAAAACTCACAGACTTAAATTTTTAGTATTTATACCAAATGTAGAGACACTATATTGAAAGAGTGTTATGTGAATGATCGCTTGGACTAGATGTTAAGGCTGTCTCACATGCTAGCATTAAAGATAGGCTAAAAGTGTATTTTGGGAAAAAAATCCTAAGTAAGATAGAAATGTGAAATAAATGGTAAATTAAAGAGATTTACAACACAATTCCGGCTACAGAGGTAAAATTTTGTTTTTTGAAGACGAACTATTTCTTTCCTATTTTTTTTTTAGTTATTAGAACCTCATAACTAACAGGCTATTAGATAAACATAATATTCGTTATAACTGCTCGTTTTATCAAGAAAAATGCATCACAAAAGTTTGCGAGGGTATATATTTAGCTTTAACACTGTGTAAACTATAAGAAAAAGAAAAAAAATGTCGAGGTCATTGCAGCCGGTGTGACTGAGAAGCCGTGTGGCAGACACTCATGTGGAGTCGGACGGAGGCGTATCAGCCCGCACAGGGTTGCCATATATACTGCAAGCACTCAACGCTCGCGCCCTAAGCCCAGTCAGTCCGTGCGAAGCTTCGCGGAAAATACGCTCTGGCAAACAACATGAAGAAAAAGAAGCCTAACAAACCCTTCTCTATCTGTAAAGAGAAATTCTGCGAAGACGAATATGGTTTGAGATGGTGCTACAAATAAGTCGATGAAAGTATGTATGCTCAGAAATTGTAGGTCTACTTATTGAACTCTCTCACAGAATGTGATCACTTTATTCAGTGACATTAAGGATTATTCTTTTGAGCTTGACCATTAGAAACCTCATTAATTGCATACAAAATGTTACACTTTAATTTAATATCATAAGACATTTATGTAGTAGATAGAGAAAATGTTAATGGCTTAGCAGCTCATGTTTTAGAACCAATGAGAGTTATTCAGGCGACTTTAGAGTAGTACCGGAATGTAAGAACAGGAGAAATAGGATATGTTCAAGAAAATCCGCCGACCAGTGTCATCGGCCGGCATGGTTCCCACTTGCGAAAAATCTGGGTTCACTCGTTGAGAATGGAACGTGGATTAGGATCATCGTGGCGGGAAATTAAGAGATTTTGGCGGCTCGTAAGCAATGTTACTGAGAGCCAATGATGGTTAACTATGTGAATACGGATCAACGCCAGAATTAAAGTGCGTGGAAGGTGGGAGCCATCCGATAAAACCTACCGACCAACTACGTTGTTCACCACGATTCCCAGTACCGAAGTTCCTGAGTTATCTGGCTTGGAATTAAACCTGGACTGACTTTGTGTGAAGCAAGCAATGTGACCGCTTTATCGCCGCCATTTCAAAATGAATCGTAAAATAATTGAGGAAATAAATACTTCTATTTTGCTCTTTGAGTCACATCCAGACACCTGATATATGGTTGAGATGGCGAGCAGAAACAGATTACTACTGTAAGCCGCTTTTTGCTGTCAGTGGTAGTATATACAAAGGGTAATCAATATGACAGTAAAAATAAAGAAAATGAGTCAACCGAGTCTACAAAACATTATCCCCCCACCCCGAGCGATAATGTGTTTAGTAGCAAGCACTGTCCAGATTGCTGGTTATCTGTGGCATTTGTACCAACTGAACATTGGACAGAATCAGCTGATTTCACATTATTTCTACTAAAAAAGGTAAAGAGCTACGGTAAACAACATCAAACATATACCCAGTTTCATGATAATAAGGAAGATTAACTATACAGAGATAAATCTGACTTTGTTTGTATTTTGTATTTTTCTATTTTCTTAAATATAATGATTATGAAAGAATACGATGAGACATTACTACCTACTGAATAAACATTAAATAACATTCCATTGAGTATTAAACAATTATACGAAAACACCAACGTGGTCACAATATAATAATCAGTCAATGAATGAATTCCATAATATTCATGTGGTTAAAAGAAACATTCAAATTAAACCGTCCAATTAGAGGTGAGACACATGAACGGCCCTAGAGTCGGCGAAATGTGAGACAAGTTTATTATGTAGTATCACCCGGAAAGAAGGACGAGAGCAACAGAGTGTCACCGTGAAAACTCGTCAATTGAATGTATCGCCCAAGCATAAATTACCACATGCGAAAATATGACAGATTGATACAGGTATCTAACCGGAATGATACTTATAAGAGATTAAACACTCTAGCCCCTGAACAACTACAGCTCAATTAATTTTTAAAATATGTCCTGTCAGTAATAAACTAATACACTCCTCCCCCGCTTATCCGACTTTGTTTTAACCGAACATTCAGTTAACCGAACAGTTTTTCTCCATGTGATAAATGTGAATACATTCCCATTAATATGTACGAACATGCAGTATGATTAGCGTGCACAGCACGCAGTTGCCATGTGCACTGTGCCGGTCACGAAGCGAGCCGCGAGCGGCGCCGGCAACTGAATGGAGAGAGAGGGCGGAGGAAGCGGTGGTGGCGGACGGATAAGCAGGCAGCGATTATTCCCCTCATTCTTCCCCCTTGCCAAACCTTCTCCGCTCACAAACACGGGGAAGTACCGGGCGTTTTCCAAGTGGTGTCTATCTTGTGCGTGATATAAAAAGTTGGTGTAACTTGCTCGTAGATTAATTTTGAACGATTGTTTACTGTTTGTATCACGGCTCGCAATGTCTACAAAAAGAACAAATTTGTGTTCTGGTTCGAGTGAGAAACGTAAAAATGTCGTGTTGTCTATTAAAGACAAAGTGGACATTTTTAAAAAATTGGATGCCGGAGCATCAGTTAAATCACTGTGTTTGTATTATGGAATAGGCAGAACCACTGTGCACAACATAAAAAAACAAAAGAACGAACTTTGCAAGTTTTATGCAGATAGTCAATCAAGTAAAGCAATGGAAATTCGTAAAACAATTCGATTGAGTACAAGTGCAGAACTGGATAAGGTTTTAATGGAGTGGTTTCGACAACGCCGTAGCGAAGGTGTTGCTATTTCTGGAGCATTATTAATGGAACAAGCAAAATTGTTTCATGCTGAACTCAAGTTGCCATTCACATGAGACTACTTCCATTGGTGGTTGTATAGATTCCAGCAACACCATGGCATTTGAGCTTTCAAGCTGAAAGGTGAATTGCTTTTTGCTGACACTGAAGCAGCAGAAAAGTTCGTCGGTGATTTCGCGTGATTAGTTTCTGAAGAAAAACTTTCTCCAGAACAAATATATAACGCAGATGAAACGGCACTCTATTGGTGTTGCATGCCGCGATCGAGCCTATGCACAGCCTATGAACAGTAAAGCGGAATGAAAGATTGTAAAGATATCATCACAGTGCTAGGGTGTTCAAATGCGGCGGGAACACACAAAGTTAAGTTGGTGGTTGTCTGCAAAAGTGCTCGTCCAAAAGCACTTAAGGACATTAAGATCATGCCCGTTGAATATAAGGCCAGCAAAAAAGCCTGCATCACAGCAGACTTGATTAAAGAGTGGTTGAATAGCTTCGTTCGGCAAGCTTGTAAACACTGCAACGATGTTGGTTTGGACCCAAAATGCTAGATTGTGCTCCTATTTGACAATTGTTCAGCACACCCCCCGGCAGAAACAGTGGACAAATCAATTTTTGTGTTATTTTTCTACCAACTAACTGAGCGCCATTGATTCAGCCACAGGATCAAAATATCTTGCGAACACTTAAGTGTCGGTATCGTAAGGAGTTTTTGCAGTTTTTTTTTGGTCCAGTCTAAATAGCGGGAAAACTGTAGCAGAAATCAGGAAAGCATATAATTTACGCGACGTGATTTGGGCACTCGCAAGAGCATGGGACAGCATTCCCAATTCAGTTCTACATAAGAGCTGGTATAAACTGTGGCCAACCTTGGCAATCAACAACACGATAGAGGATGAAGAAGCCGAACTTGAGGACTTTGAAGGGTTCAAGACGAAAACTGTGAACACATTGTTGCAGTACGCTAAGTGTGTCATCAATCCTGAGGTTAATGACTTAGGCCTCATTGAAGAAAATGTTTTAGAGTGGCTTCATGTTGACGTTGATGTTCCTGTTGTTCATCATTTTACCGACCAGGAAATTATTGAATCGGTAATAGGCGCAGAAAATAATGAAGAAGAAGACAGTAGTGAAGATGAAAAACCGCCCGCGAAAATTTCGCAGGAAAAGTGTCTATAATATGTGGAAGGTATAATAGCCGGCATGCATGGAACAACAAATCATGTCTTTGTACGTGATACAAAAGCAGTTGATAAGTGAGAAGCTGAAATTTTAAAACAACAACGCCTGATGGACATGTTTAAAAAAATTTCCGCCTCTATGACGACACGCACTGTAGAGAATGATAAGACAGCCGGCACAAGCGGTACACAGGCACTTTGCGCCACGTACTCCAACTTCAGTGACAGTGATTAATTCTGGTAAACAGGCATCGTCTCTTTTTTTTTCTTTGTGATTTTACATTCCGTTTCCTGCAGTGTAAAACCATAATTTATTTTGTGTTGTGTTGTTAGGGCAACTACATACATATGTGCACATCTAAACACAGTACATTAAAAAACTTACATCATGTTAGTTACAGTGCTTTTCACTTAAAGGATGATAATAAAGGATGGTGGTAACATATCGTGAGCGACGAGGCAGTCGCACGCAGTTGCATCTGTTCAGTGTCAGTGACCAACATTTCAAGGGCTGCTAGGCGAGAGAGGGGAACAAAGGAAGACAGGGAAGCTTGATCAGCTGGCTGTGGAGCATCGGCCGGGCAGGAAGCAGCGTTGCCAGATGACTTTAGCGCGGAGTTACGCCGAGGTTACTGGGTATGTTTAAATATTGTACTCCTTTTAACTTTTCAGTATTATGTACATAAAGTGTAAAATAAAATTCTATGAACAGTTTGTGTATATATGTTCACCATGTTTCTTATAGTACATGTGTTGCTTTAATACAAACATACCTAATTTGTTTATAAACAAAAAAATTGCTGTTTTATCCGAACAATTCAGAAAACTGAACCGGTTCGTCCCCCGATTAGTTCGGATAAGCGAGGGAGCAGTGCAGTACTAAATTAAACAAGTAATGGAGCATCTTCAGTTTCCGTATTTTAAAAATGGTATCTATTATTTATTATTAACTCATAGGTACTTGAGCTTTTGTTTCCAAAAGTGTTGCCAAACCATATTGCATATACATTTTGTAAACGTTCATAAGCTAACATATTACTAACTTCATTCTTAGTATTTAATGTGGTCCCAACTTAATTTTTGCAATTTTTGTCATCGGCAGGCAATGATAACATAATAATTTATATTGAATAAGTATGGTCACATTTAGACTTGGTACAAATTGTGACATGTCCATTCATATAGATAAAATTTTTCTCGGCACCTCCCGTTCCCCCAGCTCTTCCATTCCCACGCTTCTCCATACTCACCACCGCTGAAGATCTGTATGTTAAGCGCTGACCAAAATCTCTTTCACTCACTCACTCACTCACTCACTCAATAATGTCGAAAGGGAAAAAAACCGAAGCAAAATGTGCAAATAACACAAATAATTTGAAATGAACTTTTCTTGTTGTTGATACACCTGTTGAGGATAAACAGGTAGTAATCTAAATTTGTCCAACAAGCTCTGACAGGTGGAAAAAAATTAGTTGAAAATGTAGACAACACTATGTGCATAAATTTAATAATACGGGAGAAACAGCTTTTGTAAAACGAATTTTAAACTTGTATTATTACAAAATATCGGCAATAAAATAACGAAACTCTGAACACTGCTTTATCATACTGACGATCCAGTACCGACGTTTCATGTTTTAAACACACATGAAGTTATTGCTACAGAATAGTATTGCGAGCTTACTAACATAGGTACATGTTTACAGTGAAGGACCATAATCTGATGAGTGCCGAGAGCTCACATGTACGCAACACAGTCTAGGCTCCGTACTACTGGGCTGAATATCCAATTGTGATTTGAATGAAAACTGTAGGTCCTAGACAGTTCCAACAACAGGGCAATTTTTGTTACATATTTTACATTACTCAATAAACTTTTGTTAAGAGCGTATAGAAAAATATGAGAAATTTTGGGAAGGAAAGATGTTGCAGCTGCTCTGTTGGTTTTATCAGGAATGCATGCATCCAGAAATAGTCTATGGAAGGATTCCTAGAAAATTCTCTGCCAGGGAGCCCGCTTACATATTGCAAGCAAGAGAAAAAAGGAATTGTAATAAAAGAGGAAGCTGCAAGCTTAAAATGTTTTTGCCTTTTTTTTTTTATACATGAAGTGTCGATGGAAACATATTTATTTTTAGTAAGTAAGAAAATTTTGTCTGTGATTACAGTTCACTGATATTACTAACATGTTAAAACGAAATTGCTGAATTGTATTTAAATTTGTACTGGACGTAAAGTATTACTGTCAGCGACCGAAATGTTTTAAGAATCAATATCTGGTGGGCAAGATAAAAGTGTTACTATTTATTTCAAACCCATGATTGATAATAGCTCGCACTGACACTGACATTTCTTCAGAATTAGCTCAATATCCGTTACAAGTACAACATAAAGTAAAAATAATTCGCATATCATTCTGCCATAAATTATTGCATTTGTGTAGTATAAAACTATTTTTTTTTAGGAAATATGTACAGAAGTACGCAAAAGAAATACTTTAAATTAAAACCTATAGTGTTGAACGATTATTACATTGGATTTAATTCCACTTTGTTAGCTGTGTGGTATTTTATGGTAAGTTTTGTTACGTAGAAAAGACCTTTTCTAGAAGGAGGTGCATGCTATGAGGATAAATATCAGTCCTAAATGTAATACAAGAAACATTCAAAACATATATATATATATATATATATATATATATATATATATATATTTTTTTTGTTTTAATAGCAAGTAAATCTTTTTCCCGCTCATTAAATTCTTTTTTATTTTTTACATGGGGCACATTTTGTAATTAGAGAAATTATATTTTCACAAAAGCAATTTTAATTTAAATGTAATATTTGTCACATTTATCTGCAGTTTTCTTGTATGGCTAATATGTTACGTAAACAAATTTAGAGCGGTTGTCTGATATTGCCTCTATTGTTTAAAGTGCTTATGTTCCTCCTGTTTCATTTCCACGAGTGTAACTGCTATTGAAACAGTGACCAATCATGTTCTGAAAAATTTAAACTGCTGTAAATACTGTAAACATATTTATATATTGAAGTATTTTTATAGTGATATGTAATGTCTTCACTAACATTGTTTCAGGTGTCGAAAATTATATAGAACATATTATAAGCCGTTATATTTATGATTACGTCAAATCTGAATAAAATATTTTTTTAAAACCCACAAAATACATTTCTCCCCTTGACCTTGTGCCAGTAAAATTGTGACTAGTTGGTAACAGTACAGTAACATTGACAACAAAGTCGTTATGCAGTCATATTTATTCTACAAAGTTTAGTAGAATAAATGTATTGATGTGGTTACACTGGAAATAAATTAATTTTTTCCAAACAAATGACGGGGTAAAGTTGAATTCGAGAGGACCCGAGTTCTACGCTAATGTTTACAGAAGACATTGCCAATTCCTCTCCCAGTTCCGGCCATTGTACAAAGTTGTCTCTCATCGTCCCTAACAACCTCGCTGTCGACAAGCCGTAAAGCCAAGTTACTTACCTTCTAAATGAGTGAAATAAACATTGTAGAAGAATATCCTCTAAAGTTAACTTTTCGAAATCAAACTTACGACTTGCTTGATGACAGTCAGACATACGGTATGAATGTTTCTTGTGAAAATATACAAAAATCGTAACTACAAGTAAGCATAAGTGATTTGAGAAAACAGGACAGTACTTCTACGGTACTAAGTGCCAATGCCGGCAATGTCAAAATTGCATGCACACAGCCTGAAAATAAGGAGGATTAACTCGATAAATTACCTTCCCCTATTTAAATTAAAACATGCATTACAAAACTGTTATATCGCTATTATAATAACTAATAGTAACAATAGGGAACTAGATATTTTTTATTTCCAGTCCCTTGGGACGAATTAAAAAGTCAACCATAACAGTGTCTGTTACTAGGTATTACAAATAATGGCTCTCCTACACGTGAAACAAATCCTGACTACGCTCTTGCCCAGAACAGGGTGAATAGGACATAGCCAAGAAAAACTGACAACCAATCACAACCCCAGGCCCGATGGTCACACAGATAATTCCGAAGGCGTCGCTGTCGCTGCCTCCTTCCTGTACTATTGTGGCAGAACAACTGGGCGTTTACAATATCAGCAATCACTCACCACTTGTGTGCTGTACTTTTTTGTGCAGGAAAAAATATTCACAACAAAGAAATTTAGTTATTATTGCAGGGATATGGTACGTTTTGTGTGAACAAAAACAAATACAAACATTTGCGCTGTAGATGTTTTAAAATGTCTTACCTTGAGACCCTCAGATGTTTCAAAATAAAACCTTAATATACATGTTATGATATTCAAAAATTAATTAACTATATTGAATTGTATTATATTTGTATTCAACTACGTTTAATACTTCACTGGCCGACTTCCACTTAGCAGTTAGTTACGCGCGGACTTGTGGTACAAATCATTTTGGGTTCGGGTCAGTGATAAGATAGGAATGAGAAATTAAGATGCGTTTGTCAATCTGAGTTACAAAATTGAAGTGGATACCTGTCTCTTATGAACGTGCTGCTGTCGACATTACGTTTATCCAGAAAAATTACTATTTTTTAATTGTCTGTTTATGCCTCGAGTAGCGCTTACGGAAATGTAGTAGGTAGAATCTACTCAACAAAATTTTACAACATTAAAAATATTATTAATTTTAATAAGAAATTTAAAAAAAAATTCTAAGGAGGGGGAGGGGGGGTTACAACTTTCAAACCCCCTCCTTCCACCGTGGCTAACCACTTGTGACAGGTTGCACTTGCACTAGGTTTTCAAACAAATTTTACAATAATTTCCCCTCTATCTAGAAGATCGAGTAAGGTTTTGTAAACGCCTACGGCCGTGTTGAGATGTAATCTACGATAACACAGTCGGCACCAACCACAAAGACTGTTCACGAAACTGGATCGCCAGAGCCATATCAATAATTCACCACGGGCTGCTGGGCCGCTCACCTCTTGTCGTGGCAACCTTGCTATTATCTGTACACTGCTGGCCAAGAGATTCTACACAGCGGTAAGCCAAAGCAGTAGAATCGTTACTCCCGTGCTACCTACAGGAAAAGCAGTGGCATTACTGAGTCTGGGATGTCCTTAATGCAGTTTGTACAATGGAAGCACAAAACTAATTTATAAATACACAAATAATGTAAAATTAATTTACAATCTGTAAGTGTCAAACTTTAAAAATGGTTATGTGGTTTCCAGTACCAATATCTACACTGGCCAGAAAACTTTTTATTTAGACAATGCATTTCTTCAGGCTCTGAGACTCAGACCAGATACATAGGTCTGTTAACAGCAAGGAACCCATGCATCTTGTCCCCCCACCTACTTCACGTGAACTAATGTGTGTGTGTACATAGGACGCGTGTGCCAAGTGTTGAGGAGAAAGTAGGGATTAGGCGAAGGGACAGAAAACCATGTAGCCAGCTTCCAAGAAAGACAGATGATTTGTCGCCCCTTGTAATCTATTTGCATTACAAACTCTAGTTTTACTATGACTGCTTCATCTACACATGTACAATATCATACAGTGAACCCTCGATAACTTGGATTAAAAGGGGGAAGAAGCTGTTCGAGTTACGACTTGTCTGTGTTATCGAGGGGTGTCCGGGAAGGAGGGGTAATCAGTTAATCACAAGAAACACGAAGAAAACAGTACGCTATCATTTCAACAAGCAAAAGAGGCTGCAATATATACTGCTGTGTACGTATCAAGTTACGGGTGAGGAGAACTGGGGAAATTATCACTGCAATGTGGAGGACTATAAAAGAATGTCAACCTGGGCAGGCAGATTCTTTTTTATTTAATTTTTATGCTACTTTTGGATAATCCTTTCTTTTAATTTTGCTAGAAGCTGGCACCAAGGCACCCTTCTACCACATAAATAGTTCTCATTCCCTTCTCTCGTCTGGCTGGCGACAGCCTATGTGCGTGCGTGTGTGTGTGAGAAGGATAATAAATCATTGTTGGAGATAAGCTATGGAGGTAGAGAGCAAGCGGAAGAAGTCAAGGTCAACCAGTAATGTCTCAACACAAAAGCAATACAAACACCGAAACGTGACCACACATATCTCACGAGACATTTACATTAAAAAATAGCTTAACGTCAGCATGTTGCAATGTCTGCAGCCAGCGGCTAGCCTACAGTTACGCTCCCTTCCTACAAAGTTCCGTACACACAAAATAATTTTCCTCTTATACACGAGTAGATATGGTACTGCAATTAACAATCCTTTAGAGTCACTGTACAGAAATACGTGAACACATTTTAACACTACGGATTTTTAAAATTTTATCTTTTGCATATAAACTGAATCATAAAAAATTTAATTTAAAGTTTTATTCTTACATAAATTGTCACACTAAAAAGCAATAAAATTCTAATAATGTACAACAGAGTTAAATGGAAGTAAAAACAACCAAAATAAAAGAACAAAAAATATAAAAACAATGCACTTATGACCATGAATTGCTACGTAATGGACAAGTGTCTAGATTACCGTACGTAATAGAAATTTGCTTAGTCAGTTTGTCAGCTGCGGCTTGCAGCTCTACACCTTGCACCACAACCCCACTTGCTCTCTACTGATGTACCATCTGTTTACAGTCTCCTCCAGATCTGTATCATTCAACCATTTTAAACGTTGCCTACAAGAAATGTTTTTTTTTATTTTTCAGGGCCACTTTATTAGAATATGAGGCCACGAACAACCAAAATATGAGCTATCCCCCTTTTTTTGTTTAGTTGAAGTAATAAAGTGCACTTGTAGGCCTCCTTCCATACTATCTTACGTTGGCTGCGCAATCATAAATTTGACCTCGGCAATGGATATCAGTGACATCTTCACGTGCACTTTACACTTGAAATACATTTCACAGAAACCATCAAGGTTAATGGGAACTCAATAAAAGCCATTCATTTTAATAATTTAACTTATATTTTTGTTTAAAAGCAAGGACCTCTAGAATATGAGGCCTGGGTAAAAAGCCCCTTTTTGCCCACCCCCCTCCTTTTTCCAATTGAGTAAGACCTGTTTTTTTTAAACCGCGCTGGCCTCTGTAGTGCAGTCGGTTAGGCGCTGGTTTACAGTGCAAGAGGCCCTGGGTTCAAATCCCAGCTCGGGCATAGATGTGTTGTTCTTTCACCTCACTTCACCCTTATCGGCTTGTAAGACCTCGTTGTTGAAGGGCCATAAAACCCTTTCAACACCTTTTCTACATTGCAATATAAAGCAATGGCTTCTATTTGTTTTTTTTTTTTTTTTTTTAACTAATGTCCTGAATAATTTGGTTTGCAATCCTGAATTCATTGCATATACCAAAATGAAATAAATTTCCATTTTGGTGCCATTGTGACCTGCTGACACTGAAATGTTTACTTATGAAACACGTGCGTGCCTGGCTCGTGTAGTGAAGAGGGAGGATACATAAAAAAGTGCCGTCAGATAAAGAAGTGCGGTCGGCCTGCTGAGTTGCATCTCCACTCTTGCACCTCGCTAGCAACATTTAACCACACTGAACTTGCCAGATATTTTAACGATCTGATTATTAAAGGCTAAGTAGCTATTAACAACTACATTATAAAGCTTGATACTGTTCTAAAATATAATGTGATTAATTTAAATTAAGCAAACACAATTTTTGTATGCTTTTTAACCAAAACATTAGTTAATTAAAATTAATTTAGTTTTTTGAAATTCTGTTCGAGTTATCCAAAGTCCGGGACATTGAGGTCTGGGTTATTGAGGGTACACTGTACTTCATTGTCATATCTAAAAATTCATGTTTCTTTTCCAGATATCATGCAGACACCTAAGTATAATAATTAAATAAATCACATGGCAGCAACCCTTATGACAGTAATATTCTCTCCAACACTTCCGATACATTAACAAGGCCTGCCTAACCAAAACCTTGATGAAGCATGGTTTACCAAAAGAAATACAGTCCCAAAACATACTAATGTATTTTTTAAAAACCTAAGCCTAATCACTTTTGTGTAATTTAATTACATATTTTTAACTGGATTGTTCTAATGGGAAGTTGCAAAGTGACACCAGCACTCCAAGTAGCCATCGACTAACACTAGGACCACCATGCACTCACTCTAGTGTACGTGCAACCTTGCACAGATTTAGACCAATGGCAGGAAGATCTCAAATTTGCTCAATTCAATTTTTATAGAGCTGTAACTTCATTCAATTATCTGGAACATTTTCGTATTTTCTCTCTTGTGCGCTTCTTGCAATATGCACACATTAACATGCACAAGATTTGGCTTTAACATTTAGCAACAAACTCAGGCTCCATGTTTGCCAGAACCTTAACCTTTGCCTCTCAAGAACATAGATACTTGATATCTGCAAAAATTCAGGTCTATAGTTTTGTGGACGACCTAAATTTGTCACGTCACAAAGCCTCAAAATGTGAATTCACGACATCCACACTAGAGGAACCACGTGCATGTTTCAGTGTATCCTGACAAGTATAATAAACCTACAAGTTAAACCGACGACTGTGTTCATTCTGAGCGCTGAGACGTCCCACTTAACTAACAAAGCGGGAAAGAGTAAGTATTTCCTTTCGCAATGTTCTACCACGTCAAACCAAAAAACACTACGATATCTCGTGCTCCAGTCCCCAGCCCGGAATATGCTAGGGTGGTGCCCATATACGATTTGCCTTTTAACCTAATTCAAAACTGACAGTGATCATTTAAATCCCAGCAGAGAGGTTCAGGTGTGGGACAAAGAAATATATTGATTCCAATTATTTATGATTCAATCAGAATTACATCATTGTAAAGAAAATTTGTAGGTCGCTATTGGCCAACTTACAAGTTAATTCACAACTAAGGAAGAAAACATAAGACTTTCCTTGGGCGACCATTTAAGGAAATATGGTGCTACCATAAGCCTTGCCAGGGCAGAGTCAATAACAACATACAAACACACAATAAGCCAAAAGCAAAACAATTACAAAACCATTCTGATCTGATAAGCAAACAAATTACACAAAAATATAAGATACTTAATTAACATATGTATTACGTGCCTTACTTAAAGGTTGTACTACTGCATACACTTAATATTAAATATGACGTTTCACACATGTAAAAATTTGCGTCGACCTTACCAAAAATTGAACCAAGATGAAACATAAGATTTCTGTAAATGATTATTTAGCAATTTTAAAAAAAAAAGCAACATAACAGTAACAATAACTCAAAATAAATATTCACTTGATTAGTATGACACACTTACCTTTAACACCAATATGAACTGACTCTATGAATGCCAGAAGAGATTCTTTGTTTTCTTTCCACTTTGCTGGTAGTTCCGAGGCTGCAGGATATTTGCAACAACTCAATTCAAACGTGACCTCAAAACAATTTGAATGTAGGTAGTTAAAATCCTGCATACCACCTGCGCAAATTAAACGGTCACTCAGAACATGCATAGCATAAAAAATTTCCAAAAGTTTAACATTAATGGTTACTGTAAACTAAGTAATTAAATGTTTTTACACAACAGATCAATACTTTTAGTTCATAAACTGTACAATAAATACCAAAAAATATATACATACACATTGTGTGTGTGTGTGTGTGTGTGTGTGTGTGTGTGTGTGTGTGTGTGTGTGTGTGTGTGTGTGTGTGTGTGTGTGTGTGTGTGTGTGAGTGTGTGTGTGTGTGTGTGTGTGTGTGTGTGTGCGTGTGTGTGTGTGTGTGTGTGTGTG
>PNEQ01003871.1:79547-99327 GCA_003012365.1 Medauroidea extradentata
TTTTAAACATGTTTACCTCTCGCTACCCCTATGTTATTGTTTTGCTCTACCTGTCTTTAAAGTTTAGTTTTGAGTATTTTGAGGCATCCGATCTGGCCTATAACAGATTGGTGGTGGATGGCTCCCCCCCAGGTTAATGTTAGAATTTAGGTTATTGCTTTTACGTTGGTTATAGTTTACCCTTACGTAGAACTAGAGAGATACACACCCGCTGTGTTGGTTACAATATATACATATATATACACACATACATATATACATATATACACATACATATGCATATATATACATACACACACATATATTTCACACACACTTTATATACACACACACATATATATACACACACATCTATATACACACACATCTATATACACACACATCTATATACATACACATGTATGTACATATGTACACACATATATACACATATGTATACATATACATACAATTACATAGAAATACATACACATCCATATACATACACATACTACACATATATATACATATACATACATATACATACATATACATACACATGCATACATATACATACACATGCATACATATACATACACATACATACATATACATACACATACATATAAATATATAAATATAAATATATATACATACACATACATAAAAAAATATATATATATATATATATATATATACAGTGAACTCTCGATAACTCGGACCTCGATGTCCCGGACTTAGGATAACTCGGACAGGTCAATGAAAATCCATTTTTAAGTATGTTACTGTGGTTAGTTTGGTTATCTGTATGTAGTCAATCATAAAATTAACAACGGTTATATTTCAAATGTATTCGAGTCGGAGGTTTTATAAAAGTTTAGTGTTACGCACATTGTTATAAAGCACAATATCAGAGCAATATCCGGGCACTGAAATATGCAACAATGCATTAAATATACCTATTTACTGGCGCAAACCATTACTATATTCAATTATTTAATATCCATATATTTACTTTACAATAGAACCACACCAAGTGTCGGCCATGATGGTGCAATGATTACTCTCTGGGCTGATATTGGAAACCTTAAGTGAGTTCAATAATCTTTCGGGTTTGAATAATATCGTTTCTAAGATTTTGCATGGAACCGTCAACTCTTTATCCAAATTTAATATCTTGTATAATCAATAGTATTTTGTATTTCTTTCCCGATGTTAGGTTCATATGCAATACATAAATTTATACAGCAAAGGATACTTCTGGGCAACTGTGTGGTTTTGGTTTAACGTGCCGCAAAAAAAAACATTATGTTGTATATCAGTGTAACATAAGCCTACTGCAGTACTATTTACCACTAATAATGTGTTCATTACGTAATATGTGAAGTAACGAGTGAATGAGCATGCACAAAATAAACACATTTAGCCTAAATGCAAGTTTAACAATATTTTACCTATTATTTTAATGTAGGTGCACTTTCCTACTAGAACACATTAAAAAAATCACACTCACGATTCACATTCAATTTAAATCGCTTTTTCTTCCGCGCAAATATGCCATTTCAGACATTTTATTAATATGGTTACGAAAATGCAAAAACAGATGGTTTTAAAAAATTAATAAAACATTTCTCTATCAGAGGCTTGTAAAACTATCTAATAGTATTATATAAAAAAATACATGAAATACTTGGGTTTTGAACCCGGATCCTTAAAAATAGTAGCCAAGTACCGTAACCTATACGCTACACTTCACACGTTGAGTGCCATGCTAGCTTATGCATTTATGTAACCAGTGCTGGCAGTTATGGCTTGTGACATGGATAAATAAAAATATGTTTTCGGTTGCCTTCTGTTTTCCTTAACTTTGCTTGCTTCCCATTCCTAAACTATAGTGCTTAGAAGAAAAATTCTTTTTGTTACCTATCTTCATATTTCTTAATTGTTAACAATATGGCATATGTTTCAAAGTATTTAAAATTTAATGCAAGTGTCCATTGTGTAAACACTTAAGTAGCACTTTAAACAGAAACGTCGGTCAGGACAAACTAAAAGATTAGGGTTTTCCCACTGACAGTAACAGCAGAACGATGGTGAAGGGGGAAGGAGAAAAGGAAGAGGAGCGAGAAATATTCTCTCTCTTCCATCCACTCTTGACAGCCATCAGTTTACGACTATACATCAACATTCTTCCCCTCCCCCCCTTTTCCGGCCTTTTTTCAAGTACTTTTTTTTCTATTTTCCATATCTAGTGCGCACCCCTGAATTGTTATCAGTTTTTTTTTTTTTTGAATAAAAGTGCACGCTATACACGAGTACTTATGGTATGTATAACCTATAAGTTTGGAACTAAGGAAGAAATGTTCTAACAGGATGCAAGGAATTCTTCGTAAGAATGTGTTGATACATTAAAGACAAGCTAAAGCCCTAATAACAAAATGCAGTGTAAGCTCACATGAAAATGTGCTGCTGTAATGAGTAAAATGGTTAAAGTTAGTAGTATTTGCGTACTAAGTTGTTCTTGTAACTGAAACCAAACATTGCTAATAGGTAGAGCCAATGATTTTTGGTGAAATGATTTCTGCAACAACTTGTTTCAATACCTTACGTACACACCTGCAACTCTGGTCTGTGGTTATTGGCAGAATATTGTAGGGCAGAGGCATGGCACATTTGACTGTCCCAACAAGAACAATGTTACTGTGACAACACACGTCCGTGACTTGCTGGTAGGACCTCGAGACGCTGAAAGTTAAAAACTTCCAATCACTGACCACGAAGCAAAGAAACAGGTGTTCACATAAGGCATTGAAACAAATTGTTGCAGAATTCTTTTTGCCAAAAATCACTGGCTCTACTAATAGGCCTACTCTCAAAACCCACAACCTTATTACTGAAATTCTTACCTTGAACCTCATACCACTCAGCTCCATTTGTTATTCCATTCTTAAAATGATCTCTGGGACAGACATTGCCACTTCTCATAGTGGGATGCACTGACGCATAGACGTTGGCCAAGTAACGAAACATGTCGTTGTCTGGTGAAGGGCTTTCCTTGCCACCAACTAAACCTGTTCTGTAAAACCACAAGCATATGAATTATTGTAGTGAGAAAGAGGAAAAGCTTCTCAATTAAAAAATAATTCCAAATGTAAACATACTACTCAAGAAGGTTCATGAATGAAGAATAAAATAGTTACACAGCTAAAAACCTATACAAGTTATTTTACTAACCAATTATTTAACTGCATGTTTCTAACATTTAATGTAAACAAATTGCAGAAGTACAACAAATTCAAACCAATAACTTGGAACGAAAAAATAATGTGACAACTGTCCCTACAAAATTTTACTGCTAAAGAACATGAGAAATACATTACTGGCTGACCTTCCAACAAAAAACTCTACATTCACAAAACAGTTGACCCTTTATTAAAGACAACTGCAACATTATATAATACATACTACTGTCAACAATTACAATACAACTGTACAAACGATATCACAAAATTAAAAACAATTTACATAAATTCAGGTACTATTTTCTCACAGAAAAATAAGTTTGAAATGAGGCATTAATGTTTTAGAATTAGTGTTATCAGTTGTTCAACTACTGAAATACATTGAGAGCAAAGTTCAGCATAAGAGGCAATATGAAGAAAAGTGCATGAGCAGTGACAAGAAAATTGTGAACATTATGACAGGAACCAAACAAACTACGCAAATAATAACAATTAAATTTTAAGGAAAACTGTCATACAGTAATATAGTGAACCCTCAATAACTTGGACTAAATGGGGGGAGAGACTGTCTGAGTTACGATTTGTCCGGGTTACCGAGGTAACACCCTAAGCAATAACTGATACCGTCAGTTATTTTGTTATTGTATGGCAGTGTTGCAAAGTAGTTGCAAAGTAGGTGTTTGTTCAAAAATATGCTGTGTTGAAAGCGCATCAACATCGGAATGTTACGCATGAATGGTCTCTAATTTAATCCTGGGTCGATTACTGTCCAGGCGGTGTGTTGCCTGCCTGACATGCCAGAGGACAAGAGCGGACAAGACGGTGCAGCTGATAGTTGCTATGCAACGGGTTACCTTGCTGCTCCCTTCCCACGCTCTGCCAGTCTGCCGGGCCTGCATGACCTTGCCACGTTGTTTACGTTCCCGCTTGCATTGCGCTCGGCAAAATCAAGCTTGCCTGGCTCTCACAAAATGACTTATGTTCACAAATAACAAAACATCACACAAGACCCTTTAAAATAACCACAAAATAATTTATTTTCAATCGGTAACCATGATATTATTCAGCTGCAGGCCACCAACGTCTAGACAGTTGACAAATTATACGCCAGCTGCGTAGGTTGACGTAGCATGCACTATCGTAAACAACTCCAAAGAGACATACCAGAAAGATCATTCAACAGCCATCTTAAGGAAAATATAAAACAATGAATTAAAGCACAGAAAATCACATCACTTCTCACAACTTAAAAGAAAAGTGACTGAAACTATAGACCTATACAGAACACTATATGTTTTAGTCAATGTTAGAACTGGCAGCACACACACTCTCTTTACTAATTGAACATGATGGGGACTCCACACTTTGTGGCACCATTCTGGAAGTTGAGAGGGGTGTTGCCTTGAAGAAACTGTTAATCTTCAATTGTGTAGTCCTATGGTGCTGTTTTTAATCTCAATCACTCGTGCTCACCGGAAATGGTGGTAGTATGGCTTTAATTCACAGTCAGCTGTTGAATCTATTATGCAAATTAGGGTATCTGGCACTTGCCAATTTTGATTTCGAGAGCAGTTCAAGTTCCTCTTTATCTGTGCTATACTCTGCATTAGTAGAAGACGCAACCCCTTCAACAATTTTTTCGTCTGATAGTTTCTGGCAACTAATGTCCGCCTTGTCAGCATCCAACCACTCGTGAATATCTGCATCTGTGGGACCAAATTCACCCCATGCCAACAATGTTTCTTGGTAATCACTGGCCTCAAACCCCCTGAAGTTTTGCTCTGCATCTTTATCAGGAGAAGCTTATTTCATCCATTCACAAGCATAGTCGTTTTCATTTCTTCCCAGGCCGAGGCCCCATTGAAAATGGCTGATTTAATGTTGTAGGCTTGAATTATCTGTAGTATTCTATAGCCACGTGTTGTCTTCTTTTTCATCTTGTGATTCTTCCAATACAACCATAACCTCATTAAGAAATTTCTTTTTGTATAACCTTTCACATGCCAAGAATATTCCCTGATCCATAGACTGAATCAGAGAGGTCGTATTAGGAGGCAGCGCCAAGCACTTAATTCTGCTGTCTTACTACACAACTTCTCAATTTGGGGGTGGGAGGAGGCATTGTCAACGAGTAACAATGCCTTGACTTTGTCATGAGAAATCTTCAAAATGTCCTGAAATTGCCTCACTTCAGGCACGAAGTGATTTTGAAACCAATCGTTTGTAATTTCTTGAGTGAACCATGCATTTCTGGAGTTGTAGTAGTGAATTGGCAGATTATGCATAGTATCTTTAAGGACACGGGGCTTGGAAGATTTTCCTGCAATAACTGATTTGAGGCGGTGACTACATCAGCATTTGTACAGAGTAAGGCAGAAAGTCTCTCCTTACTAAGTTTTCATTCAGGTACAGTATTCTCGTGCTTGTAGGCATGTGTGTTTTCTGGAAGTGATCTCCAAAACAATCCCATTTTATATGCATTGTATAGTTGTGCCCTAGTTAAGTTTTCTTCCTCTATTAGGTTGTTAAGCCGCATCCTAAAAGGCTCAACACTTGTGGTATCAGCACTTAATGCTTCGCCATGCATTCTTTTGTTGATTATCCCGTGCCTGTTGCGTAAATGACACAACCAGCCATCCCTCGCGCGGAACTCTATGTTCAGGTGTACAGCTAGTCTTTCTGCCGCTGCTTGCAGCTCTGCACCATGCACAGCAACGCCACTTGATCGCTGCTGTAGGTACCACGTATGTATAGCTTCTTCAAGATCTGTGTTGCTAGGCTGTTTAAGACGCTTTCTGCTGGCAACATTTTTTTCCGTGTCGCACTTCAAAGCAAACTGCTTCAGCTTGTCTTTATTCTTCTTGATGTCGGACACTGTTTGTTTCGCAATTCCGTACCCCAAACACAGATTCACCACAGAAACGCCAGACTCAAGTTTTTTTATTAATTTTAATTTTTCAGCAACAGTCAAAGTTCCGCACTTTTATTATGAAAAACTAATGTTTCCAACTGGAAATGTGACGCGGGTTTACAATCACTAGTACTCAAATAAGTGTGCTTGGCCTTGAAAGAGGGCTGCGAGTGCAGGGGTTGGGGGAGGGACACGTCCGCCCTAGCAACTGATAACGATCTCAAGTGTCTGTTAGGCAGAGCTGCGTTGTCAAGTCTGTCAGCTGGAATGTCACTATGAGTCACGACTAGTACCATGCCGTGTTACACATACTAAATGTTTTGTTAATGCAACTAATGGACACACTCATTAATTCAGTGCCTTAAAAGTTACAGACATTATATACAATTTAATGTCTTGCATAATTATGTGGTCCATTAAAATTTTTTTGAGGGGTTGCCAAATCACGTCCGAGCTATCTGACGTCCGGGACATCGAGGTCCGAGTTATCGAGGGTTCACTGTACTATCATTAAGAGTTCAGTCATTGATTCATTGTTCATTAGGTCATTTACATGCCTTAAAATAGCTTCACAGCCTTGGTAGGGATACAACAAGGAAAGAGAAATGGAACAGTATTTTGTCTGGGAAAGAAACAACTACACCCGGAATTTTCATGAGAGTGGAGAAAGGTTATATGTAACAGGCCAAGTCGTACCATGTACCGGTTGGACATTGGAAGTGAAATTGTTCTTCTGGCTTATGAGAGAGGCATAACAAAAAGCAGTGACTGTAGCAGCAAGGATAATTTTCCTGCACCAGCAGTGTCTACGACCAAAGTTTTTGATTTAATTTTTTGACTATTCTTATTCAGTAGAACCTGAATTTATTTCAATATTAAATCCCAAGCATATAGTGAAATTTGCTTTTGCTGTACAATCAGATTTTCACAACAAATTAATAAAAATTATATTTGAGTTTTGTTGCATAATTTCTGTGTGTAATTATTACTGGAGTAAGACAAATACATTTGTTAGGTGAAATATTTACTTAAATAAATATGCAGACATTTTACAAATAAAATCATACTATAGGTGTACGTACATGCACACACCCTTTATACAGGTTGGAATGTAAATAGCGGAAAAGCTCACGGGTAAAAGTAATGAGTATAGGAACCACTCCTGTATTGTCAATAGTATGGGCGTAGTACCACTGTGAAAGTAGTGTTAACGAACATGTCAAGTGACGATAATTCAACAACCACTACAACTGGGAACACTGAGCTTCAGGATTCAATTCAGAAGCACGATGACACGTACACAGGGATAACACCATCCCATCTGTTGGAAACATGGGGTTGTGTTTGTTATTATGCATGTGTTTCGGTACATGTATGCCTGTAGCAAACCACCCCAGTGAATAAAGAACCGGAATGATATAAATAACAAAAAAGGTGCACTTGTCGGACCACACTCAGAAGAATTGTTTCTGAGCTACAGGCACTTGAAAGTCGAAAAATTGTGGCAATGCCGCCAGGTAGGCAATCAGTGAAGCATATACATACAGACATGCTTCCAAGGAACACTAGCAATGTACAACTTTATTAATAAGAGGCATGCAACACACATGTAAACAAGTAAGGGGGAAAGGGTATACTTGTATGCAGGGGCCCAGGCATGACGTCTTTAGTGGTATGTGTAACGCAGTAAAATAAAAAAAAAAAAGGTTTTAATGTTTAAATGTGCTGGAAACTCAGGAGCTACAATGTGTACGAACCAGCACATAACACAACAGTGATTACTTCCTTGTATTTACATTATTCAAAATAGTCTTAGTTACACCTTGTTAGCATCTAAGCAGCATGTGTTCAAATTGTCCTTTACCCCAACACAGGAACGCACATGGTGCACAGCCGTGACCTGCACCACACGCAAGTGATAGTTGGTTACATGCTTTACAGCAACAAGCAGTCTGGCAATGTATTCCTTGACACTTTCCATAAATTCATGGTGCACTAGTTCCTTCAGGAATCCCTACAAGGAGTAGTCAAAGGGATATAGATCTGGAGACCTTGCTGACCAAGACACGTCCATCCCTTCCTATCTACCACCATGGACAGATGCAATCTAATTCCTGGTGAACTGTTTCACTGTAATGTGCTGGTGTCCAATCATGTTGGTACTACATAAGGCATCGCAGCGCTAGTGAAACATCCTTAAATGAGGAGCTCCCACGTTACCACGCAGAGAAACACTGCTAAATAACTTCCTGCGAGTCTGT
The DNA here is from genome assembly GCA_003012365.1 of Medauroidea extradentata. Taxonomy (NCBI): domain Eukaryota; kingdom Metazoa; phylum Arthropoda; class Insecta; order Phasmatodea; family Phasmatidae; genus Medauroidea; species Medauroidea extradentata. Next base: position 87,941 of record PNEQ01003871.1, read on the forward strand.
CACGGAAGAGATACAATCTTATGCACCAACTTCCCAAAATATTTCACCAGAAGTTTATGTCCCATCGGACCTGACCACCCCTGGCACAAATGACATGAGGATTACCATAATGACAACGGTGGTAGTGTGCCAATTAAGTACACTTTCTTGGGTAAATTGAGCATCCGTCCATAGAATGTGACCCACAATGTCCAGGCTTTGTTGAAGTGCCCTTAGCATCCAGTGACACAAACTGTAGACAGAAAAGTCGATCCCTTTCAATTACGTGCAGTATAGGACTGTATTGATATTTACTGCAGCACATTGCCATGCTATATGGTCTGTGCAAATTAATGACTCACAGAGATGTGGTGCACGAGCTTAAGGTGGGATCCAATGAAAATATCTGCAGTAGTGCCTTGGCAGCATATCACCATATACGTGACACAAGGGTTGCCTACCTATCTGCATTATCACAATGCTTCGAATCTGAGTGCCTGTATCTCAGAAATGGTTTGTCTGAGCGTGTTCAGACAAGTGCACCTTTTTTTGTTCCTTATGCCATTCCGGTTCTTTATTCACTAGGATGGGCTGCTACAGGTGTACATATACAGAAATACGTGAACAGTAACATAGGTGACCCCACGATTCCAACGCATGGGACGGTGTTCACACTTTATTCCCTGCATAAGTGTCGTCATGCATTTGAATTGAATCCAAGGTCAAGCGTTCCATTTGTTGTGGTTGTCGAGTTATCGTCAATATGTTCATTAACACAACTTTCACTGAAATATTATGTCCATACTATTCACAATAGAGGTGTGGCTCCTATACTCACTATTCTTGATTTAGGTCGGGCTACCTGTACTGACGAGCTTTTTCTGCAATTTACATTCCACCCTATATATATATATATATATATATATATATATATATATATATATATATATAACACCTACATATATATAATACATATATATATCATGAAAAGTGTATAAACACGCATATATCACATGCAAATTTACTCCAAAATGAGCTTGGGAAACCTGGCAACAATGCAACTGGCATGACTCACTAACCCACATGCATGTACATATATTCTACCACTGCAGTTGGATAGACATGTATTCTACTGGAGAAACAACAGTCAATGTCCATGATCTTGTTAAGAGCAAGTGCCACAGCTACATTCTTTGCATGGAACTTGACAGTTCATGCAGCCACCAACTAAAAATTCAGCTACTGGCCTGGAACTAGCATTTGTGCGGCTGCTGTTACACACTTTCATTTATTGCCTGCAAGTGAAGTTCACACTGTAGCTGACACAATTTATTAGTAATGAATATAAATAACGTGAATGCAAACTATTGTAGTGTATGCAGAACTCATAGGCTACTATTGCATTAGCATTATACAAGCCAGTTCTTTCTACATGGCCTAACTATCAGACAGAAAGTAATTTTGGGGGGGGGGGTGAAATAAAAAAACACGTTAATACTCCCCATAAATCAAGCTCATCAGGAAGAAAACCACTATGACTGGATAACAATTGAAAGTGGCGTTAGCAATTCAGGTTGACCTCATGAGAACGTTTCTTTTTTTTTTTAACCAGTTTAGAGAAGTATCAAAGTGTACACACATTACCTAGGTTTTCTGTTTTTTATCTTTTTTACAAAGATAAATTTGTGACTGCACACACAAAACACATATCTTGTGCATTGTAATCAGATGAGAGAAGCACCACATAATAGTACTACAAAGTGTCTGTCTCACAACTGTACTCTGTTGCTCTTATTTTTAGCAGTTCTCTCATACCCAGATCACATTCACATTTTCTCTTGGTAAATGTCAACAATAATGGGTAATCTCAGACACATCTTGTCTCTTTTCTCCTATTTTCAACATTTGATAAGTGCTAAAAAAAAGACAGCTGACAGCCGTGTCTGTGGCGGCAGAAGGGGCATATGGAATGCAGATAGGGTGACGTAACTGTGATGTTGCCAGCTAGGAAGTTATGCACAATTGCCAGGTTTTCTGCCACAGCCAGCAAAGCAAACAGTGCGTGGCAAGAGAGCTCAGTATGAGACCCACTCACGTACCATGACTCTAATGATGAAACATTGTGCTGGTCAGCAACTGACGATCTCACAGCAAAAATCTCAATACAAAGCACTGTTTACCTACCTAAACTCTGGGTGATAGTATAAATAGTAAGAAGGCCAGTGGTGTTTCCAGACATTTCAAAATAATGGAGGATGCTAGTTCACTTTAGTCATTATTTATAAACGGAACCAGGTAACACAACAGAAATGTTTGTCACACCTCATACAAAAGTTTACAACACGAAAGTGGCATCGTTAAGGCCAAAATCAGTACAACAAAACTTCTCTACTTAATACTACAGAGGTGGGGACAATATCTTCCCCAACGGTCTAACAGCCTCTTTACACCAGAATAAACAAATTAAAATAAAAAATTTTAAGTTAATGACTGTCGTAAAAATAAACTATGTTATTAGAAGACTATGTATGACCATGAGCACTATAGATGGTTCACTTTAGTAAAGTAAGCACCTCCTTAAACTTATAAAAAAAATCAAAGAAATGCATTGGTTGTGGCTATAGAAGTAAAGTTTTGAGAGTTGTGAAATGTTTATGCTAGTTTTTTGTTAAATGACAATTTTTGTATTTATAATACAATGGGTGGTGGCAGAAAATTGTAAGCAGTGCTCAGTTTATCCTGAACAGCCTATACCAACGCAGGTAAAATTTTCCACGCTAACATCATATTTTGTTTGCGAGTTCGTGCCACAACCAGTGTGTGAGACTGGCAAGTCAATGCATGTGCAAAAATATTCTACCTCCCATCTCTTCTTAACAACTTCCAACAGTGCATATTTGTTTTTATTTCTCTTACCACCTGTCTTATCCCTGCAAGATGAGTCCTAGAATTTGCAATACTTGATACTGGCTGATTTGGTAGTTATGTTCGGAGGATTGTATTACAATTCAGACAATTACAGTATGTGATAAGACTTCAGAAATAACACAGGCGACGGATTCGTTGAAACAGAATTTATTTAGCATTCTTCACCATACATCATCCTAGGTACAGGGATAGCAGTGACCTCTGGCTCTAAAAAACTACAATTTGTAGACTAAAACGTTAAAAATGTTGCGTTGTAGACCAACAGATATCTACATACACTAAAAGTAAAAAAAATTACTTAAAAAACATTTGTTATACATGTATGTAGTAGGTATATTTTAGGTTCAGAACAACCCCTCACTTGGTAATTGATCATCATAATACGTAGATAGGTAAGTTCTAGGGGACACCAGAGGTTGTCATATATTTTATATTTTGAAAACATTTACATTTATACACATCCCTAGAACTTGCCTATCTACATATGCCTATATTATTATGAGTTACCAAGAGAGGGGTAATTTTGAACCTCAAGAATATACCTACGTATACATATATGACAATGTAACTTAAATTAGTTTTTTTTTTAAGCTAAGTTCACTTTTAAAAAAAAAACTTGTTTTTAAAATTTTTTGCTTACTTTTAAGTTATTTTATACTTTTTAGTTTTAAGTCATGGGAACTAACTTATTTTATGTTGATATTTGTTTTGAGCCTTTGAGGTTTCACTTGTTTTATTTATTTTATTTATTCATTTTTTTCCCCAGAGATTCCAGAATAGAAGGGTAAGGTATTTAATTAAATGGGGCGTGCTTAGTGTCCTGAAGATGGTACATTTATGAAAGTGCATGTTTGCCCATTTATGAAAGTGCATGTTTGCCACCCCCTGCCATTCAGCTCAACACGTACCCCACATGAAATAAAACTTTACTTCACATGTATTTAATAATAAAAATATAACACCATAATATTGCATTGTCATCTAATTTATGTCAGTATGCCATCAAGTGGTTGAAAAATTGTTTGCAAATTTTGAAATGGACAACTTACTTACATACGAACATTGCAAATTAAATAAAAGCTTGAAAAAAAATTCAAAAACTATGATTTAGTCATTAAATCTTGATGTAAAGAAATTATTTTAATTAATATACCCCTACCAATGTGCTCGTCCAGGCCAGAAATAATGTACACATAATTTTTAAAAAATATTTCTCACACAATTTTATGAACACTAAAAAAACATTTCATTTTAATATAATTACAAAAATATGTGGAGTTTAAGACAAACTTATTGAGTTTGATCTCGTAACTGGATTTGGATAGCAATTAGCTTTTCCCCCCTAAGAAACACTAATATTAATTTTAATTTCACAAGCATCAAGAACAAAAATTCATATAATTTAAAGCAAGATTTCAAATACTTAAATCAAAACTAAATGTATAACTTGAGCAAAATTTTTCATTATTACATAAAATACAAATTTTCACTAAACATTTGAACACGTAACCTAAAACAAAAATGAAAAAAGAAACCAGACAACTTCATGTAATGTTTCATAAGTCATTTTACAATGGCCACAAAAGAACATAGTGATGAGATTGTTTGTTTTTTCTCAACAGTTTTTTGAAGTATGAATATCTTTATCTTTATATCCTTTACTTTCTTCCTTCTTCGAAGCCATAGCGTCTTCCACCATTCCTTAAGCAACTTGAGTTTTCTTGATTGCCTGGTTTCAATAAGAAAAGTTTGCTGATTTTTTAGTTTCACTAAGTTTCCTTTCTTTTATGATAGTCAACTTCCAATTTCTTCGATACTTTTTTAAAAGTTCTTGCATTTTTTAACTTTAATTCTTTTTTTTTTCTTTGCAATTTCTTCTTCCTTCAACATAGCTTCTTTCTCTCGGGCTACTCTATGTTCATCAATATAAGCCTTGTAATGTTTGTGAACATTTTGACCCAAAGTTATCAGTTTCTTGGTAATTGGAACAAGATAAGTTTTATTGTTGTAAAACCTTAATGCATCCTTTAGCATTACAATTCTATTTAAAGACCAACGAGACATATGTGTCTTTTCCTCTGTTAGAACACATGTTTTGAGATGGAGAATCTTCGTTCAATATACGTATTCCCATGTGACAAATAAAGTGCAGCTTTAAGGGCTTGTTCCCGAGTTTTTTTCAGACTGGTGCCAATAACTCAAATATTTTTTAACCAAAAATTTTGAAAAAATTTGAGTCAATGTGCAATCACACGATGCACAATACAGTGGACACATTTTTTTAAATAATATACCATTCGCCAGCAAAAAAATAATTTCCTTTTTTGCTTATTTTCACGACAAAGAACGTGGTACTTTGGGTTACGAAATATAAAAAACAGTTCAGTATAACTCTACAAAAATTCAGCTACAAATTATAACATATAAGTTTCAAAACTGTGCAGCAAAATTTTGATATGAGTATTAGGTTCCAATAAAAAAAATATTTTCGAAATCACTGCAAAACTCTGTAACAAGGTTTTAACTACTTCGGATACAAAAGAGGAAATTATGGTGAACCATCCTACTTTTTCAGTCCCATGAAATAAGCCAAGTAACTAACAAAATGTGAAAATGCAAGTTCACTCTCGGAAGGTTCATTTTCACATTATAGGAATTTCCAATTGTCAATAAGCCGAGAGTCTGGAACATCCACGGATAGTGATTTCCTACTAAACAGCTTCTTTCAGATTTCCTTCCCAGTGGATTAAAGAATCCAAGTGCTCATTTAGATACATTGAGTCCATAATTACTTTTGCCACGAGATATTTAGCACCAGCCATATAATGTGCTTGAACACTTAAAAAACATAGAACTTCCATTTCTGATAATTGAGGAAGTTTGTCTCTAACTTCCTCTGAAAATACCATTTGTTGTAATGGCACTATACCAACTGCCTCAAACAACTTGCTACTTGTCCAATAATTTGAAGATGACTTGGTTTCACTTAAAAAAAAGAGATGAATTAGACTGATTATACAAAAAAAGGAGACTGTTAGAGACATTTAAAAATAAAGACACTTTCAGATAACAAAGAGACGTGCTCTGACGCCTGACGGTACGAATGAAAATTATAGTCCCTATCATCCTGTTTCACTTTACAGGCACTAGAAATCTTAAAACACAAGGTTTAAATAAAGAATTACGGCTGCGGGCAATACTCTTGCAAAAACTATCATACCTTTTGTACAGTACAACCTTTCTCAAAACTAAAAGCAACTAAAATGATTGGATCGCACCATGGCCAAAAAGCCATAAATATATATCTATAAACAATACAAATACAGTGAACCCTCGATAACTCGGACTAAAATGGGGGAAGAAGTTGTCCGAGTTACGATTTGTCAGTGTTATCGAGGGGTGTCCGGGGAGGTGGGGTAATCAGTCATTAATCACAAGAAACATGAAGAAATTAGTACGCTAACATTTCTACAAACAAAAGATGCTGCAGTTAATTCTTTTTTGTACGTAACTATCGTATCAAGTTACGGGAGGGCCGCCATGCAATGGGAAAATTAACGCTAACGTGGAGGACTATAAAAGACTGTCAAACAATGTGGGCAGTCAGATCTTTATTTATTTTTTTATGCTGCTACTACTGGCTGATCCTTTTTTTATCTCTGTGCTGGAAGCTGGCATCACGCACCCTTCTATCACATAAAAGTTTTCCTCTGGCTGGCGACAGCCAATGTGCGTGCACGTGTGAGAGAGATAAATGATCGTTGGAGATAAGCTAGGGAGGTTGCAAGCGGAAGTAGTCAAGGTCAACTGGTACAGTCTCATGCAATACAACACCGCACGTGACCACACGCATCTCACACAAGATGTTTACATTGAAAAATACCTTACGTCCGTATGTCACAGCGTAGGGGCAGCAGCCAGCTGCTAGCCTGATAGTTATTCTTCCCTCCTACAAAGTTACAAAGGTACAAAAATAATTTTCTTTGTATAAAGGTACTGTAATTAACAATCCTTCTGGGTCACTGTAAATAAGTGAACACATTTTAATGCTACTAATTTTAAAATTTAATTTTATGTATGTAAATTGCATCATAGAACACATAATTTACAACTTTAATCTTACACAAATTGTCATATTATAAAGCAATAAAATTTTAATCATGGTCTACAGTGTTACCGTATTTACTCGCGTAATCGCCGCATACTTTTGACCAAATTTTAGACCCCAAAAAATGGGGTGCGGCCATTATAAGGGGTTTTCAAAAAAATTACCTTCTACATTTTTTTGGTGTAGAATATAACAAATGTACTTTTTTTCTATATTTACTCGTTCATAACGTGACTATTTCTTCTAAAATAAAGAGAAAGATTTTGTCCGGTGTATATTAAACATGGAAAAATTCAAACTACAAAATCGTGTTAATCCTTTCACGTACGTCACTCAATAAACATCGTTTAAAATTATCCTGTATAAGACGTTTACATTTTACGGTCCATTTCATGTACGCTATTATTTCCCGTGAAGTAGTTTATAAACAAATCCGATTCACACTTAAAATGTTACAACTCTCTAGATGCTGTTTTGTTATCAACAGAGCATCATCAACCAGCGAGTGTGACTCGTCGTGTCCGGCTTGGGCGTGGATGTTGTGTTGTTTTATCACCACCCACATCGACTCTTGAAAACATCGTTGTTAAAGGGGCGTAAAACCCTCTCACCAATTTTTCTACATCACAATGTAAAGCAATGATTTTTAATTTTTCTTTAATGTCCGGAACAATTTGTTTTGCAACCCTAAATTCATTGCACATACCAAAACAAAATAATTTTCCGTTTATGTATCATTGTAACCCGTATTGTCATTTCACAAGCACCACGCTGAAATGTTTGTTTAGGACACACGTGCGTGCCTCGCACGCAGGACGAAGAGAGAGGAAAGATAAAGAAGTGAGAGGTCGGCCTGCTGCATTGCATCTTTACTCATGCGTCGCGCGCCTCGCTAGCAACATTTCATCACACGGAACTAGTCAGATATTTACTGTGGGATTATTAAATGCAAAGTAGCGATGGACGACTACGTTTTAAAGTTTAATACTGTTCTAAATATAATATGATGAATTTATATCCAGCAGAAACGATTTTTTATGTCTTTTAACCAAGAAATAATTAAATAAAATTTATTAATTTTTTTTTAAATTCTGTCTGAGTTATCCGAAGTCCGGGACATTGAGGTCCGAGTTATCGAGGGTTCACTGTATAGCCATTAGACCATCTGAGATTGCAAGACCCTATACAAACATAAACTATAATAACCAACATGAAATAATGTAAGAATTCCATTCATTAATCCAGCAATGTAACATTACAATACTCCTCCCTCAACAATGCAACACAGTCTGAAATACGTAAAAAAACAGCACACATATACATAACGAACATACACACTTTCAGAATGCTGTAACTATTTTTAAAATATTGTGTAAAATTTTTACTACAATAGTTTGTGTTTTTAACAGACACTGCATGAACTATCACCAAACGTACTGCCAGGATATATATATTGGTAGAAGTATCTAAAATGCTCATTTAAGCTCCAGTAACTGCAAAGAACGTGTGATAGTTCATTTAACAGTGTACAAATATTATTCTTCTCTGAAATATGTAATACAATGGTTTGGTTTTTTAACTCCTTCTTTCCATCTGTTTCTTAAAATGTGCATGTCTAAGTGTAAACATTACCTCATATTGTTTGCATGTTTTACGAAAGACCACTATGAAAATATTGCTCTGCAAGTCACAACAAGAAGTTACCAGCCTAACTGATAAGCCTACTTTCCTCAAAGTGTGTACAATTTAACCCTGAAAGATAAAATTGCACGGTGTTATGCAGAAAGAGACTGCACCACATTTGATACAGCAGAATATGAAAAGTTTTTGTTCGTTTGTTAATTAATATCTCCTCATTTACAAATACCCTATCTCAATATGACTATATGTTTAGCTAATGAAGTGTAAATGTATAATAATTTAGGAGCTTGTTTTTCGTATATGTTTATGGTTTGGATTCCTTCCGCATAACACCATTCAATTCAAGCCTCTGTCAAATGTGATCAGTTATTTGTACAGGTGTCTGGTGTCATGTGTATTTGCTGAATACAGTGGATTATTTATGCGTTGTTCATGTCTGAAATGCTTTGCCACATGCATAATGAATTTTTAGTCCAGCCAAAATTATTTGATAAACAATGTTAAACTGGTCAGCATGACTCATTCCCTGAAGGTTGGATTTGCCAAATTGATAGTTCAAAGCTCTATCTCATTAAATTTGTGCTGGAAACATGAGTTCTACATTTTTTCTGGTTTTTTATTACTATCTTATCATAGTGACATGAAATTTCAGTTCACATGAGCTTGACAATGTCAAACTATAATTTAAGTATTTGTCATATTAAATATTTGATATACATACGTACTAACAAAATTCACAACAAAATGCATGACTTTATAAAATATTTCATTTCTTACATAAGAACCAGAAATTCACAAAATAATTGTGTGCACTCTTAAAATGTTCACGATTCTAACCATAAATGTTGTATTATTTCAAAGTACACTACCACAGTGGAATATTACTGACACAACTTTAAATATTATATCCACACAAAGTCAAGAAAGAAGGATACTCTTACCTGCTTTGACCTCAAAGTGATGGCTAAAACAAAAAAAAAATTACTGTCAAGAAATTTAATATTACACACATGGTCAAGTGCAATGTTACTTCTACAATATACGGCAATCAACTATTGATTATCCATGTTATTTGAGTGAAGAAAATAAGAGATTAGTCCAAAATTACTGGATAATATAAATAAAACTACTATATTAATCATAGTACACATTAAATATTGCAAAATTACTCTGCTATCACATTAAATGGTCATAAAATCTACTGTTTTTAACTCAGATAATAACCACAAAATATCAACACATTATTAAAATAAAACCCTTTAAAATTCAGTTCATCTTAAAACCAAACCTTGCAAAACCAAAAATTTAGTAAACATTTTTAAAGCTAATTTTTTTATGTTTATAACATTAATCTTCAAAGCTGATAACAAAAATTGCCAGATATAACCAATTTTGCTATAATTATACAATTTGTATGACTATTTTAAATGTATTACTTATCACCATATGTGGGTAAAATATTTGTTGAAATATCCTGATTATATCTGCTACAAATACTTAACTTTCATTGATGAATTTTTTTTTACTTTAAAAACAATGGTAGAGATACCATGATGAAACCAGGCTACAATCACACACAAATTTGTGGCATTGTCAGCAATAATGTACAACTTAAGCAAAATTGATATAACATGAACAATTACTTACTGGCTGGTGTGTGTGTGTAAATGTGTCTCTGTGTGCCTGTCTGTGTGTGTGCACACATGTATGCATGAATGAATGTGCACGTGCATGTGTGTGGGTCCACACACAAATTCTACATAGCCTCACAAAGTACCAAAATGTAAGTGCAAATATAAATGGTACAAGATCATAACACTTGATACAGATTAAATGTCGTGATATTGAACTCCACGAACTACAGGTTTGTTGCACAACATGGATCCAAAAGTAAATCAAGTACTGTTAGTATGGTGGTAGACTGCATAGTACCAATATAGAAGGCCATAAACAATTACTCTTAGCCGCTCAATTATATGTTGACCTCAAAAAGGCATCTGATTGGGTAAAATCACAACAAATTAACACAGAAACTAGAAAATGAAGGAATACTGTGAATAACTTTTAAATGGTTCAGGAACTATCTGAACGACAGATATTAATATGTTAAATCTCTACAAATAGCTCCTTATTATCAATATACACAGATGTGCTACAAGTACTTGTACTTGAGCCAATATTGTTCCTCATATACGTAAATGACATTGGTGCATTGAAACTGACAGGAAAAATAACACTGCTCGCAGACAATACTACCTAGCATCTATTATACAGTAAACACACATACAATATATACTAATGAAAGTAAAAATATAATACTTCACAAACACACATTATGTTCCAAACTCCATTAATACTGTTATGATCAGTAACGTTCTAACTGAACGTACAGAACATTATAAAGTTCTTTGGACTGGTCTTTGTTGAAATACTATCTTGAAAGGACAGCACTGTCCACATTAGAAAGAAAATTTCACCCATCAGAGGAATAATTCATAGCAGCAAGTACCATAAGGAGCATTAATTGTTTTAAGTACAGTGAAACTTCCCAATACCGGACACCTCTGGTGCATAAAAAAATGTCCGGTATTGAGAAGTGTCCGCTATTAGGAATTACAGTAGTATATAAAAAATATAGTACATATATAAAAAATTTAAATACAAAAATGATAGACCTACATAATTTTCTTAACTCTATACTGCGTTAAACTCTCGCTAGTCCAAGGCCGAA